>OX451735.1:686637843-686942843 GCA_948472305.1 Vicia faba | reverse complement strand
AGAGATGGAGGAAGTACTAAAAATTATTCGAAAGAGTGACTATAAGATTGTTGAACAGTTGGGGCAGACTCCCTCCAAAATATCTATGTTATCTCTATTGTTGTGCTCTGAAGCCTATGCTCAGGCTTTGGTAAAGTTTTTGAAATCTGCTCATGTACCGTAGGAAATCTCTATTGATCCATTCGAAAATTGTGTTTCTAGCCTGACAACTGATAATGGGCTAGGCTTTTCTGATGCCGATATGACTCCCGCATGAAGGAGCCATAATAAGGCCTTGCATGTCTCTATTAAGTGTAGGGGCACTACCTTATCTCATGTATTGGTGGACACAGGTTCCTCATTGAATGTATTGCTAAAAGTTGTTTTAGACAAACTTGACTATGAAGAGGTTGTGCTAAAACCCAGGGATGTTGTGATAAGAGCTTTTGATGGTTCAAAGAGAATGGTACATGGAGAGGTTAATCTTCCAATCAAAGTGTGTTCCCGGGTCTTTGACTCTACTTTCTATGTGATAGACATTCGTACGGCCTATTCCTGTTTGCTTAGATGCCCTTGGATTCATGGGGCAGGCGTTGTTACTTCTACTTTACACCAAAAGTTGAAGTATCCAGTGAAAGGAAAAATCATTACAGTTTGTGGCGAAGAAGAATACATGGTGATCCACTTGAATTCCTTCAAGTATATTGAGATGGATGATGAATTCCTTGAGACTCCTTTCCAAATCCTTTGAAGTTATTCCTCAGACAACTCATGTTGCTAAAGCTGCTCCTATTGTTCCTAAGGTTACCAGGATTCCACCAAGCATGGCTTCTCTGAAAGATGTTACGGTTGTGATAGAAGAGGGTGGTTGCACTATTTGAGGTCAGCTTTCCGACATTCCTTACAAGTCTGAAAAATTGGGTTTAGGTTTCACCTCAGAGGCTCAAAGGGGTGTTCGTCATGCTCATTCTAATTCTGGAAGACTGCCATTCCGTATCAACAATAATGGAGTTCATAAAAATCAAGCCAATGCTGTAAAAGATGCTGATAGCGACTGTGACCTAGACAGTTGGATTTTTCCTACCACCAGCAGTGGGCTCAACAATTGGAAGGATGAAGACTTTATACCTTTCTCCTTTAGTCAGGAGTAAATAATATTTCCTGTTTTCTTGTTTTCAAGTTTTTGGCTATGTAATTTGGACAATAAACCTTGTGCCTTACCCGGGGCACAACAGTTCATTTGTTAGGGTTGTCAGATTTTATTCATATATTTTCATTCAATAAATCATTGGACGTTTGCATTCAAACTTTGCACTCTTTGTTTTTATATTACTTTATTGCTTTCAAAATAGCTATGTGTTCTTACACACACCCACATGACAAATTGCAGATCTTCATCCACTCTAGATCCCATTGATAACAATTTTGCTATTGCCAATTATGACTTCAAAAATCTGATCTACCAAGCCGAGGACGAAGGTGGGGAAGATTATGAAGTGCCTAGAGAGCTTGCTAGACTATTAGAGCAAGAAGAAAGAGACATAAAATCGCATGAAAATCCAATCGAGGTTGTGAACTTGGGTACTAAAGAGGTCAGGAAAGAAATCAAGATAGGTGACGACCTAGAAGACAATGCCAAAAGAAGGTTAATCCAGATGTTATGTGACTATGTTGAGATCTTTGCTTGGTATTTTAAAGACATGCCAGGGCTTGATACTGACATTGTGGTTCACCATTGTGATACGGTGGGAGAACTGACTTGAGGTTTGCGTTTGTATTCGCAAATGTTGCGGTTAGCAAGAGTCGCCACCGACTTTTTATTTTATCCTAAGGAAAGGTTAAAAAGCACAGCAAAAACCTTTTGAGATGTTTTCTTGGGTTCGGGGAGTAGATTATAGAAAGGGAAGGTATTAGCACCCTTTCTATCCATGGTTATCCATGGGCTCTTAGTTACTTGCTTAGATCACTTGCCTTTTGTTTTCAATTGTTTTAAATGGTGCTTGAGTGTGTGGGTTTTGAAAATGTTTTGAAAAGAGGCCAATGTGGTGGCAACCTTTGCAATGATCCATGTGGGGATGTATACAAAGATGTATGTCTTTTAAAAAGGTTTTCAATTGTTTTTGAAAGTTGTTTGGAAAGTGTGGTGAAGTGTGGTTTGAAAAATAGGCAAGTGTTTTGTTTTGCAAGTTGGTTCAAGTAACTAAGAGGTTATCTACTCCTAAATTTCTCAAAAGACTATTGCTATACTTTAACCCTTTTAACAAGTTTGCACCACCATTGTATTTGGTGGGCAACCTTATGTTAGGATGTGAAAGGGACAGGCGCGGGTCATCGTTTAGACCATAATTGTAACGACGTTAAATGTCTTTGGGCAATTTCTCTAAGGGACTTGATCATTTGTTTTTGTTTGTTTTGAAAAGTTTTTATCGAGGGACTATGATCATTCAAACTGTTTGTTTTGCCCAAAGATGTTCAACATACAATATGGCCCATTTATTTGAAGGCAACAAGTGGAATACCCTAGGGGGTGCAAGTGTGATTTGTGTGTCCATTTTCATGCTTGTTTGTCTTGTATTAGGTCAAACTATTTTTTATCGTTTTTTCGCATACAAACCCTAATTCTAGCATGTTATTATTTAGAAAGCAATAAAGTGCGAAATTAAAATTACTAAGCTATTACACAACCAAATATGGGAAGGGGGGTACAAATGTTCAAATGGGGATATAGACAAGAATTTAAATCTAGATTATTACAACAATTGGATATTTGCATAGTAAATAAATTGCATAATTTAAATGTAAACAAAATAAATATGTGAAATGTAAAAAAGAAAGTTTTTTATGTTTATGAGAAAATATTTATGTAAAAGGAAAAAGAAAATAAAAATGTATCTATTTTTTTAGTATTTTGAAACTTAGGGTAAGAAACCCTAATTTTTATATAAAAAAGTATTATTATTTAATTTAATTCTACTATTTATTTATTATGTACAAAAATAAAATAAAATGAAGTATTTTGTGAAAAAAGTATTTTTGTATCAAATATTGATAAAAATGAAGAAAATCAAGTATTTTATATTTTTATCTTAAATATATTAATAAACATGTATATATGCATATATTAAACCCTAAATGAGTATTATACAAAATAAATATTTATTTAATATTTTAATAAAATAAATAAAAGTATTTTTTTGTGTGAAATATTTTCAGAGAGTAAAAATAAAAATAAAAATGTATCTACATTATTTTCTATTTATTTTAATAATAGTATATATATATATATATATATATTTGTATATAAATAAAAGAAATAAACAAACAAATATGCCATAAATACAAAAATGATGGAAAAAATATTTTAAAAATTTTAATGGCATGAGAAAAAATAAACAAAGTCAACCCAAAAAGAAAAAATCAAAAATGTTGAAAAATAAACAAATGGGCTCAGGGGGGTGTAAACCAAAAAATGGGGTGTGAAAAGCAACACAAATCCAAGCCCAGCCCACTTCACTCCTTCTTCAACCTCCAGCACAGGTTATTTGAAAAACGCGCGCCAATGTTCAGTCCCTTCTAACTCTTGATTCCTGGCTTTTTAGCAAAAACTCATAACACAAGAAATGTTCAGCATGAAGAGACGGTTCTAACCATATAAAGAACATGACCTATCTCTCCAAGATGAGGGAGAATTTCTCTCCCCCTCTTTTCTGACCTAATTTTTCTACCATTTTCAGAGCTCAAATTCTCTCTACTCAGGCAAAAGAAATGAGAAGTAAAGCTATGTACATGTTCAGGGCTATGAGTAGGACCTTGCTTCTTCACAAACTTAAGACTAAATATGCCTAATAAGAGAGATACGAATTCAAACTTTTACCTGTGCAGTTGAACTTCTATGTGGAGAATGAGAGACTTTCAGTGCAATGTAATGATTGGAAAAGCTTCCTTGAGGTCCAGGGATGCTTTTTCAATGCTCACTTTGTCTTGAAGCTTCTTGTACCAAGCTATAGAACTTCACCTGCAAGCTAAAGATGTGAAAATGGTGGAAGTGGTTAGAGCAACTACAGATCGTGCCTTAGCTTCTGGATAGCTTGCATATGTTGTAAGGAAGGTAGAGGAACAGGTTTGGACAGAAATGCTTGAAGGGATTGAGAGATTGCACTCAAACTGCAGGGGCACCCCTGTTTGTGCAGTTTGAGGATGATTCTGAGATGGAGAGGGTTTGAAAGGCAAATGGCTCGAGCAAAAGCTTCAATGTGGTCTATGGAATGTGTTTGATATCTTTTGTGCTGTGTTCTTTTGCTGATATGAGAGATAGCATAAGTTATGGATGTTACTTCTATGTGAAGCAAGCAAATGTCAACTTGGTTTCTAGGCCAGTACAATGCCTCAATCTATGCTGCACCTTTGAGTCTTGATCAGTGGGATATGCCTATACTTTTTTGCTTCAAAGATCTGCATTGTACCTCATAGATTTGCAAAGTTGCCATAAAGTACCACTTTACAAGAATGGATAACATGCTTTTTCTAGTTTAGGCTTGATTTTGTGTGTATTATCCAAATGAGCAAAATAATGTTAGAACACAAAGGATATGCATTGAATTATTGAGTGAGAATGGGATTAGAGGCCTGCAATGTAGCTTAAGCATGCTGAATTCAAATTTGCCAAGTTTATGAACATGCTTTGATGAAGAACAAAAGTGAATTTTTGCCAACTTGTGAAATTCGAATCTCTCAAGTTATGAGGTTGTTTGATGAGTTCTTGGACATTTTGGAAAGCTTGTAATGTGTACTACAATCCATCTTTGAAATTCAATTTGAAATTCCAAGTGGAAGGGTATGAAAAGTGGCCTTGAAGTAGGGTAGAAAACCTTGTCAAAATAGGTCAAATTTCACTAAGTTAAAAGATGGTTTAGTGCCCTTATTCAAAAAATCATAACTTGAGATACAAGCTTCAAATGAGAAAACTTTGTGAATCAAAGTTGTAGATTTTGCAACAAGCTACAACTTTCATGTTTTGACTTTTGTTTGAATCCAAATGGATCATGGTGAAAAGATGGGGCAAAGTTGGGAAAAAATTAGGGTTTTCCATAACTTAGAAAAATTCTAAGTTATGAAAAATTCCATTTTCAAACCCTAATTTGCATTTTGTGATTTCTTGGTGAACAAGTTTCATGATTTGGCATGTTTTGATGAAAAATGAATCTTGACTTTTGATTTTGACCAAAAAGTCAAAGTTTGACTTTTCAGTATACAGTCAAAATTGATCAATTGACTGGGAAATTCAACTGTCAATCTTGTGTACTTGGGATCTTTTGAGCTTGATGAACATGTCAAGATAATTCCATGGGGCCCTTGAGTCCATATGTGAGCTTGGTTTGCCATTGGCTAGGTCAAACAGTCAAAAATTGCCTTTGTGCAGTCAAAACCCTAAAAATGACCATTTTGCCCTTTTGGTGATCTGATCAAATTTCTTGGGGAATTGTGATTCAAACTTGATCAAATGGTTCATATGAGTTCATAATGTTGATGTGGATCAAATATCATGAGGTTTGACTGTCAATTGGCCACAGTTGACTTTTTCCCCAATACAGCTGATTTCTAGGTCAACTGTCCAATTGACTGGGAAAAACTTGGAATCAAGACTTGAAACTTGGTATGGGTAAACTTGGGAGTCCAATATGAAGCATGAAAGTCATCTTAGGCATTTTTGGTCAACACATCTTTAGGCAAACACAAACCCTAATTTGAGTCCACAGTGCAAGGAGAAGTCTTGAGCAGAGGAAACCCTAATTGGACCTTGATCTTCAAAGGTCTTGTGATGAGAAAATGTTGAGGAAATGGGAGGGCAAATTTTGGGGTACAACAGTTGCCCCTGTTCAATCTTCTTGGACCTGAAGAGTTAGATTGGCAAGTTTGCCTTTCGTGACTCGAGGGTAAAAGGAGATTGGACACTAGAGTGCCCGGAAATTTGCACTCGCATGCTGGAGTCTCAACAAGGTGATGTCGGGAATGGGCTTATAGATGCCATTTGGAGAGATGGTGGATAGGGAGATGGGCTTTGTAGATGCCATCTGGAAAAGTGACAGAACTTTGTCGGGAATGGGTTTATAGATGCCACTTGGAAGTGTTGATCGCATAAGAGATTCCTTAGCGAGAACTTGTGTGTTTAAGAAAGACAGATGTTTTCCTGGCTTGTTACAGGTGTTTGATCTTCAGTCTCCTTATGCAGATATGCCCTGGCTGGATACAGGTATCGAATCTACGATCGGTTGCTCACAGATGTGCCCTGGCTGGATACAGGAGTCGAATCTGGAAATAGTCGTCAATAGATATGCCCTGGCTGGATACAGGAGTCGAATCTTTGAACTCTGCAGACGTGCCCTGGCTGGATACAGGAATCGAGTCTGGAAACTGATCACTCTCAGATGTGCCCTGGCTAGATACAGGTATCAAATCTGGAATTGTGACAGTTGAAAGTAGTCTTTTTTGAGATTGTCTTTTTCCTGAAAAGGCAAAGACGTAAGCTGTATGCAATGTCATGATGTATGATATGAATGATGTCATGATGTTCAACATTTGATGTTGTATGTGTCTCATCATGTATGTAAGCAAGATGTATGAAAATGTGAAATGTTTATGAGTGTAATTTCATCTTAGGAAAATAAATCCTTGACGAATGGCCGGGAAGCTGCTTTGCGGAAGAGATACTTGGCCGAAGCTCTGATGAGAGGCCTGCTGAGGACTTTAACGATGGATTCCGCTGAGGATAATGATAATAAACTCTGCTGGGGAACCCCAAAGATAAACTCTGCTTGGGAAAACCAAAGATAAACTTCGCTGGGGATTGAAGGAACTTTCGCCGAGAACAGTCTTCCGTGGCTTTTAGCTGAGGATAACCCAGTTATAAGTCCTTGTGAGGAAATAACTCTAAATAAAACTTGGGCGAGACGTTCGTACTTCGCCGGGGATAAGCTCGCAGAATCTACTGGGGATGAGCTTTTAAGACCTGCCGGGGGATGTTGTGCCTTTTTCAGGATCGGCGGGGAATCGACTCCTGCTTGGGGAAAGTGCTGCTGAATTTTGCTTTACTCTGCGGGGAGTTAAGATGGTTTGGCCACATTCTTCAGTTGAACCTGCCTTGGTGCTTTGGTGAACAAAACAACTAGACCGCATTAGACAACTCCACATTGCCCCTGTCTTTGATGTCACTTGTAATTAATCTCTTTTTCCATATGCAAACATTCATGAATCAGCAATTTAATGTCAAATGCATATATCAAAAATGAACATTGGACGTTCTTCGCAAAACAAAAAAAAGAAAAACAACGGCAATTTGTATGGACAAGTGAACTTTCATTGATTTAAACTTTGCCTGTGAATAGGCGTTTTTTGTACAAGAGACTGACATCCTGGTAAGAGGACATCGCCAAATAGTATAGAGTTTACATTTTGAAAAAGAAAACAAAACAGCTACGTGAACAATCCCACTGGGTTCCAACTCTGCTATCGCCTTTATGTTTTCGAACGTCTCATCGCCTTACTGTCTAATCTGAAGATGAAGCTGATTGGTCAATGCCGAAATTTGGGCCAGATAGTTGATGCCGAACTCCGGATGCGAAGTGATCCACTGAGACATAGTGTTACGCTTTTATCCCTAACTTTTGCCTGGACCGCCCTTTCGGGTTTTCAGTCCAACGGGATACCCTTTTTTGCCCAAGCCGCCCTTTCAGGTTTTCGACTTGCCGGGTGTACAGATTTTTATTTATTTCATCCCTTATTTTTGCCCGAACCCTTTTGGTTCACCGGGAAGCCCTTATTTTTGCCTAGGTATGTCAACCTAGCGGGTCTTTTATTTATGCGTAGTATTTTTTCACTATGTCCGCATTGGCGGGGTGAGGAAGGTCGTCACCGTCCATGGTGGTTAGGATCATGGATCCTCCAGAGAACACACGCTTAACCACAAATGGCCCTTCGTACGTAGGGGTCCATTTGCCCCGGGGACCACTTTGAGGAAGGATGATGCGTTTGATTACCAGGTCCCCAACTTGATACTCTTGCGGTCTGACTTTCTTGTTAAATGCCCTGATCATCCGTTTTTGATACGTTTGACCATGACAGATAGCAGTGAGCCTTTTTTCGTCAATTAGATTTAGTTGATCAAGTCGAGTTTGGATCCAATCATCTTCATTCAAGTCTGCATCCTTCATTATCCGAAGAGAGGGTATCTGGATTTCAATCGGCAAGACTGCCTCCATGCCATAGACTAGGGAGAAGGGAGTTGCCCCGGTTGACGTCCTTGCTGAGGTGCGGTACCCATGAAGAGCGAATGGTAACATCTCGTGCCAATCCTTATAGGTCACTGTCATCTTCTGCACAATTTTCTTGATATTTTTATTGGCTGCCTCTACAGCCCCATTCATCTTCGGCCGATAGGGGGAAGAATTGTGGTGCTGTATCTTGAATTGTTCACAGAGTTCAGTAATCATTTTGTTATTGAGATTGGTACCGTTGTCCGTAATGATTCTTTCCGGGACACCGTACCGACATATCAGATTATGCCGGATGAAACGTGCCACGACACTCTTGGTTACCGTGGCATATGAAGCTGCCTCAACCCATTTCGTGAAGTAATCGATTGCCACCAAGATGAAACGGTGCCCATTGGATGCCGTCGGTCGGATCTCACCGATCATATCGATGCCCCACATTGCGAAAGGCCAAGGTGCCGTCAGGACATTCAAAGGAACCGGAGGGATATGCACCTTGTCAGCATAGATTTGGCATTTATGACAAGTTCGGGAGTGTTGGTAACAATCGGCTTCCATCGTGGACCAGAAATATCCTGCCCGAAGGATTTTCTTAGCCATGGTGTGTCCACTGGAATGGGTCCCAAATGTACCTTCATGTAGTTCCATCATAATTTTCTCTGCTTCAGCCTTATCCACACAACGTAACAGAGTTGAATCATGATTCCGTTTGTAGAGAATGCCGTTGCTGAGGAAGAATTTTGCAGCAAACCTCCTCATGAACTTCTTGTCGTTGACAGATGCACCTTCAGGGTATTCCTGAGCTTCCAAGTACCTCTTCACCTCGTGATACCAGGGTTTTTCAGTCACCTTCTCAGCTTCGAGCTCGCAGCAGTATGCCGGTTCATCCAACTTCCAGATTAGGATTTGGGGAGCCTCATTGTCCCATTTAACTTTAAACATTGAAGACATCGTGGCTAGTGCGTCCGCTAGCTGATTTTCCTCTCTGGGGAAATGTTCAAAAGTTATCTCTTCAAAGTGGGGGAGCAGGGTCGATACATACTCCTTGTAAGGAATGAGATTCGGGTGTTTCGTATCCCACTCGCCTTTGATCTGATTGATCACGAGAGCGGAATCTCCGAAGACACTTAGAAACTTGATCCTTAAATCGATCGCAGCTTGTAAACCCATGATGCATGCCTCATATTCTGCCATGTTGTTGGTGCAGCTGAAACATAATCGGGCGGTGAGTGGAGTATGAGTCCCCTTGGGAGATATGATTACAGCGCCGACGCCGTTACCCAAAGCATTGGAGGCTCCATCAAAATGCATAGACCATCGGGATCCTTCCTCAGGTCCTTCATCCGGTCCAGGTACTTCACAGTCAGTTACCACCATGATGTCTTCGTCCGGAAAATCAAAGTTCAATGATTGATAATCGTCCACAGGTTGGTGTGCCAAATGATCAGCCAGTACACTCCCCTTAATTGCTTTCTGAGTTGTATACTGGATATCATATTCCGTTAAGATCATTTGCCATCTCGCTATCCTTCCAGACAGAGCAGGCTTTTCAAATATGTACTTGATGGGATCCATCTTTGAAATCAATAAAGTAGTGTGAGTCAGCATATACTGTCTCAGCCGGCGAGCAGCCCATACAAGAGCGCAGCAAGTTTTCTCAAGCAGTGAGTAACGAGACTCACAGTCGGTAAACTTTTTGCTCAAGTAATAAATAGCGTGCTCTTTTCGGCCAGACTCGTCATGCTGCCCCAGCACACACCCCATTGAATTATCAAGCACTGTCAAGTATAGTATCAGAGGTCTTCCTTCCACTGGTGGCATAAGAATGGGTGGCTCTTGGAGGTATTCCTTTATTCTTTCAAAGGCGGCCTGACATTCATCATTCCAGCGTACCACTTGATCTTTCTTCAGTAATTTGAAGATTGGCTCACAAGTAGCAGTCAGATGTGAGATGAATCGGGCAATGTAATTCAATCGTCCTAGGAAACCTCTGACTTCTTTCTCTGTTTTTGGGGTCGGCATCTCTTGAATAGCTTTAACCTTGGCAGGGTCCACCTGGATACCTTTATCACTTACAATGAAACCTAGCAATTTTCCGGACCTCACCCCGAAGGTGCATTTGTTGGGATTCAATCTCAGCTTGTACAACTTGAGTCGGTCAAACAACTTCCTCAGATGATCAAGGTGCTCCTCCTCAGTTTGAGACCTTGCGATCATGTCATCAACGTATACTTCAATCTCATGATGGATCATATCATGAAATAAGGCAACCATGGCACGCTGATAGGTTGCCCCGGCATTTTTCAATCCGAATGGCATGACCTTATAACAGAAGGTCCCCCACTGAGTTACAAATGTGGTCTTCTCCATATCTTCAGGAGCCATCTTGATCTGATTATACCCTGAGAAGCCATCCATGAAGGAGAACACCTTGTGTTGAGCTGTATTATCAACAAGGACATCGATGTGAGGTAGGGGGAAGTCATCCTTGGGGCTGGCCCTGTTCAGATCCCTGTAGTCGACACACATTCTGACCTTACCGTCCTTCTTCGGCACTGGCACAACGTTGGCAACCCACTGAGGGTAAGAAGTTACTGCAAGGAAACCTGCATCAAACTGTTTCATCACCTCAGCTTTAATCTTCTCAGACATCTCTGGACGCATTCGTCGAACTTTTTGCTTTACTGGAGGGCAATCTTCCTTGGTTGGCAAATGGTGAACTACAATGTCGGCATCCAAACCAGGCATATCTTCATAGGACCAGGCAAAGATCTCCATGTAGTCTTGTAGCATCTGGATCAATCGTTGCTTCACGCTGAGCTCTAGATTGGCACCAATTTTGACCTCTTTCCTATCTGTCTTAGTACCCAGGTTAATTGTCTCCACAGGCTCTTCATGTGGTTGAATAGCCCTCTCTTCCTGTAGTAGCAGTCTTGCGAGTTCACCAGGCACTTCGCAATCATCTTCACCTTCGTCTTCGGCCAAGTTGATCGGATTTTCGAAGTCATAACTGGCGGTAGCAGAGCTGTTGCCAGTGAGATCCAGAGTGGATTGAAACCTGTATAAGTGAGTGTGTGTAAATATAGCTGTTTTGCAATATGTATAACACAGAAAGAAAAGGAGCACAAGATTTGAAATGCAACAAACGTCCAATGTTTTGATTGATGATATATGAAAATGTCATACAAAAAGCCCTCACAAATGGAGCTACGATGCCCCGGGCAGGACACCGAGCCAACAGAGTTTTAACATATTGTTTGTTACAAATTTGGAAATCAAAAGAAATTAATTACTGCGTGACAAATGTGATAGGGGTAAAATCCTTTGCTGTCCAGTTGCTTGGTCCGTCGCTAGCAGTCGGGTAGATCCAATTATCAAACTCAGCTTCCTCCACATCCTCCTCGATAGCATTCACCCTTGAGCTGGAAATAAACACCGGAGCCTTTCCAATCTTCTCTTTGCGCATTGCCTTCTGAGCCTCTGTAGTAAAGCCTAGCCCAAACTTGTCGTTCTTCCGAGTGAAGTCAGGAAGCTGACCCCAGTGTGCACCATTGCCTTTCTGAACCACAGCCCGGGCATCCCTTAGGGAAACCATCTTCAAGGAATCATTCTCTTCGGCCATTGTCTCCGCAGCTGCTGAAATTGGATGTACCTCCTCGAAATGTTGGAAGGGAGTTTCAATAAATTCTCCGTCCATCTCGATGTACCTGAAGGAATTCAAATGGCTCACCATATACTCCTCTTCTCCTTGCACAGTGACAATTTTCCCCCTGACGGGATACTTCAGCTTTTGGTGTAAGGTGGAGGTTACTGCCCCAGCTTTGTGGATCCAAGGTCTACCCAACAGACAGGAGTACGATGGACGTATATCCATCACGTAAAAGGTAGAGTCAAACACTTGAGAGCCCACACGAATAGGGATGTTAACCTCTCCATGAACCATCCTCTTGGAACCGTCAAAAGCTCTGACGATGATATTGCTGGGTTTCAACTCCAGGCCCTCATAATCCAGACGATCCAAAGCCTTTTTCGGAAGAACATTCAAGGAAGAACCAGTGTCCACCAATACATGTGCCAGAGTAGTGCCCCTGCATTCAATAGAGACATGCAGGGCATCATTATGGTTTCTCCCTTTTGCGGTTAGGTCAGCATCTGAAAAGCCCAAACCGTTGTCCGCCGTCAAATTTGCTATGCAGTCAGTGAACTGAACTGCAGACGTCTCCTGCGGCACATGGGCCGTCTTGAGAAATGAGATCAAGGCTTTTGCATGGGCCTCGGAACATAGTAATAAGGAAAGCAGGGAGATCTTGGAGGGTGTGTGCCCTAACTGTTCGACAACATTAAAATCACTTTTCTTTATTATTCTCAGAATCTCCTCCATTTCTTGTCGGGAGGCCTCAGCATTCACGGGTATTTGTGCCTCCATCCGGGCAGGCTCTTCTTCAATCCCTTTGCCCCGAGCATTTGATGACTCGGCAGCAGGGGACACAATTTGATCAGCAACAGGACTTGGTAAACTTGCAGGTTTTATGAGGAGGGGTTTTCGAATGGCGGGTGGCGCAATGTCAGGCGAGAAGAGCCTGCCACTGCGGGTGACTTTAGCTGGACCGGTGATATCGCAGATACTGGCACTAGCATCAAATTCTTGCTTGATTCCATTTACATATACGTCTGCCCCATAATGCCAGGGGACAGCCTTATCAGACACGTAGGAGAGGGGTCCTGGAACAGTAATGATCACAGGCGCAACTGTCAAGATTTGAATAGGCTTCTTTGGGGGAGCCTTGATTGGATTTTTGAAGATGGTAATTACGGAAACTTCTTTCATTGGAACCAATTGAACAGCAGTCTTTTTGAATAAAATCTCCTTGCTATCCATTAGGCCTTGGATGCCTAACCTTAGCAAGGGACAATCGGATAGGGAAATAGCACAGAATGGGCAACCTTCGCCGCAACCCGGAAATAAACCGGCCCGCAGTAGGTTCTTCTTAACAGTCTTCAAAGGGGTAACAACTTCATCTATCGAAACAGCATACACTTCTTCCTCAATGGCACTTACCCTATGCTGGGGCATAGGAGCCGTTACAACATTCGGTCTTTCCGGCGCTTCAAACTGAATTTCTTTTGCGTCAATTAGATCTTGCACTTTGTTTCTCAAGGCCCAACAATCATCAGTAGTGTGCCCGGGACTATCAGAATGATAAGCATACCGGGCATTCGGGTTGTATTTAGGGGACGCAGTGTTGACGACCTTAGGAGCTTCTTTGAGGGTCACCAGGTTGGTGGATAACAGTTGGGGTAAAATTTGAGATAATGTCATACTCAATCGGGTATACTGCCTCTTGGGCCTTTCACTTCTTTGCTGATTGTACTGCTGAGGAGCAGCAACAGGTTTAGAGATGACCAAAGCATTAACGGCTTGGCGACTTTCGGGCTTGACTTGTCTTCTAGGGCCATAGACGGCGCTTGCTTCCTTCTTAAATGGCCTCTTCTCAGCACTTGTAGAGGCAGCCTTCTGTATCTTGCCTGACCTGATGCCAGCTTCAATTCTCTCTCCCGTTAATATCAAATCTGTGAACCCAGCGGAGGAGTTACCAACCAAATGATTAAAAAACGGACCAGACAACGTTCCCAGAAACATATCAACCAGCTCTCGATCAGTTAATGGAGGCTGCACCCTGCCAGCCAAATCTCTCCATTTTTGAGCGTACTCTTTGAATCCTTCACCCGTCCCTAGAGACATACCCTGAAGTTGGGTACGCGTAGGAGCGAGATCAGAATTATATTGGTATTGTCTGTAGAAAGCAGTCGCCAAATCCTCCCAGTGCCGGATGCTAGCTCCGTCTAATTGGTAGAACCATTCAAGTTGTGACCCCGAGAGGCTGTCTTGGAAGAAGTGAATCCAGAGGTTTTTATCCGCCGTGTAAGGTTGGATTTTCCTTACATACGACCTCAGATGCAGCTTTGGGCAGGAGACCCCATCATACTTGGCGAAGGCAGGCGCCTTAAACTTGTGTGGAATTACTACTCCAGAAGATAATCCCAAATCCCCAAAATCCAGTCCCGGCACGTTCTGAATTTCCATAGCGCTCAAACGGTCCTCCAGTTGTTTGTATCTGTCAGCAGCAGGTGGGTATTGTTCCTCGTTATAGTCCGTCTCGTTGTCGGAGACTGCGGGACTAGGAGCTTCTCCCCCTTGGGGACTGTTTTTCTCAGCAGAAGAAGTGGTTGGATCTGCTTCATTGTGGAGTGTGTTCCCAAATCTGCGTCCGGTGTTGAACATTGCCGTCCTCTTTTTCTTCTTCTTCTTCAGGAGTAGAGTCTTCAACTCTTGCTGACCCTGGGCTAGGCTTAGGACCATCTCTTGAAACTGTGCACTTTGGGCCTGAAGGGCCTTGATTGCTTGTTCACTGGATGACTCCGAATTCATGATGACTGTGCACATAAACAGCGAAGAAAATTAAGCAACCTGTGAAATAGGGTACCTGCTATGCATATGGTGTAATGGAATGCGTATGTTTTATGTTTTCAAAGACAAATAAGATTCAACTTTGTAGACAAAAAGGGAAACACACTTCATTAGATTAAAATTTTTCAATTGTTCAACAATTTGCCCTTAGGCATTACAGGAATGAAAAATACGGAAAAGGAAATAAAACTACAAAAGGGAATAATCAAAGCTCATCAATGCTCCCATGGCCTCCTCCTCTCAGTGCTGATGTAGTTGTTCAGGACACGTTCTTCCTCCAATTGCTTAGTCAGCCTTTGGACCTTCCTTTCCTGCTCGTTGAACTTCTCCCGATAGAAATCCCGTTCTTCCTTTAGCTGTGCCCAAGATCTCTTCATGGTGTCAAAATCAGTAGGTATCTGAGGAGGGAGGACAGTTGGAGGAACCCCATCTTCATTGGGAGTTTCAAGGATGATTGGTCTGACAGCTTCGTATGGAATACCTAACTTCTGAGCACGGATGCGGACCCATTTGCAATAGGGCTCCAATGGTAAAGAAGTCTTTGGTCCTAACTCATGTGGGTCAGCTTTGTGGATTCTGTCCCAAGCTCTAATGAATCCCTGGCGTAGTTTGTCACTGCCTGCCTGAAACTCAAAATGGAAGTGAGGAACCAGCATTTCATGGGGCCCATCTCCTCTGGCTCTTCCAAACTGACGGAGAGCTAAACATGGATTGTAAGAGATTCCTCCTTGGATACCAATCAACGGGACATTAGGGTATTCTCCGCAACGGTCGATAACAGCTACCTCATCCAAGCCTCTGAGAGTCCAAGTGATATCCTTATCTGTGAGAGACATTAACCTCCGAGCCCAACCTTTTCCTTCTTCATTCTTCAGCACGGACTTAGGAAGGTGCGAAATAAACCACCTTACCAGCAAAGGAGCACAACACCACGGAGTTCCCCGTTTTCGAGCAGTACGAGCATAGAGTTGTTGTAGAATGTCACCCAAGAGAGTGGGTACCGGATTCCGAGACATGAAGATTCTTATGACATGGATACTGATGAAGGTGTCAGGGTTGGGAAACAATACCAGACCATAGATCAAAAGAGCCAGAATATCCTCATATGCTTTGAAGTCCAAGTCATTCCAGAAATCATTAGCCTTGCCAACCAGAAATTTGACCAAAAAGCCCTTGATCCCATTTCTAGTTTCCCAGTTGGACAATACCTCTTCTTTGGTCAAGGGGAGAATTGCAGCAATCTCTTCAGGCCTAGGAGTCTTTTCCAAACCAGTGAAAGGAGTTTGTTCCAAGACAGGAATCCCAAGCAAGTAAGAGAACTCTTCCAGGGTAGGAACCAGCTGGAAGTCTTGAAAGGTGAAACAATGATGCAGAGGGTCATAAAACTGGGTCAGAACACTTATCAGTTGTTGGTCCCATTTTGCAGTGATCAAGCCAAGGAGGGAACCATGTTTGTTGATGAAGGAGGTAGTGTTTGGAATTCTTTCAACCAGATCTTTGAGTAAAACTGGTGGTTGAACAAAGTTGAGCCGGACAGTATTTCTACGCACGGGCATCATGATGTCCTACAAAACAGAGCAAAGATGAAACCTTTTTGTCTTTGAAATGGGTTAGCTTTGCATGCAATGGTATGATGGCATGATGCTATGATGAAGCACATCACAAGTATTCACATAGGCAGATAAAGCACACAAGTCACACAAGACACCCTTAGGTTTCAGGCCAGCATGAGTTTCAGGTATTACCCTCTTTTGGTTTTGTTGGTTAAAACCTGTCCTATCAAAAGTAACCGGGTTCTAGAGGATCTCAAATCATTGGCTACCCTCAATCGGTCATAACTCCAGCATCGCAATCTTTTCTCGCGGCCAGAACCATCTCGAGAGTTTAGCCTTAATGAGTGTAGCATACTGCTACTGTCCTAATAGCCAAGTTGGTCAATTTAGGGTTCTAAGGTTGGTTGGTGTTTAATGACCCCTTAGAAGACCTATATTCTCCCCGTTACAACACAAGGGATATAGGTACAGACTAAGATGCCACACCAACGTAGCCACTGCTTCACCCATGTCGGTCTACGCCGGACAGGTCCCTCACAGATTATGCTACCTAAAAAAGGTATTTCCCAGATCCGGGTTAGGATCTATGAAACTCCGATGCAAAGCCCACAAATATAAAAGCAAACAAAGCAAACAATTGAAAACAAAGATGATCTAAAAACCCTAAGGTTACTCCACTTTTAAGTTTTCCCCAGCAGAGTCGCCAGTTCTGTGATACGGTGGGAGAACTGACTTGAGGTTTGCGTTTGTATTCGCAAATGTTGCGGTTAGCAAGAGTCGCCACCGACTTTTTATTTTATCCTAAGGAAAGGTTAAAAAGCACAGCAAAAACCTTTTGAGATGTTTTCTTGGGTTCGGGGAGTAGATTATAGAAAGGGAAGGTATTAGCACCCTTTCTATCCATGGTTATCCATGGGCTCTTAGTTACTTGCTTAGATCACTTGCCTTTTGTTTTCAATTGTTTTAAATGGTGCTTGAGTGTGTGGGTTTTGAAAATGTTTTGAAAAGAGGCCAATGTGGTGGCAACCTTTGCAATGATCCATGTGGGGATGTATACAAAGATGTATGTCTTTTAAAAAGGTTTTCAATTGTTTTTGAAAGTTGTTTGGAAAGTGTGGTGAAGTGTGGTTTGAAAAATAGGCAAGTGTTTTGTTTTGCAAGTTGGTTCAAGTAACTAAGAGGTTATCTACTCCTAAATTTCTCAAAAGACTATTGCTATACTTTAACCCTTTTAACAAGTTTGCACCACCATTGTATTTGGTGGGCAACCTTATGTTAGGATGTGAAAGGGACAGGCGCGGGTCATCGTTTAGACCATAATTGTAACGACGTTAAATGTCTTTGGGCAATTTCTCTAAGGGACTTGATCATTTGTTTTTGTTTGTTTTGAAAAGTTTTTATCGAGGGACTATGATCATTCAAACTGTTTGTTTTGCCCAAAGATGTTCAACATACAATATGGCCCATTTATTTGAAGGCAACAAGTGGAATACCCTAGGGGGTGCAAGTGTGATTTGTGTGTCCATTTTCATGCTTGTTTGTCTTGTATTAGGTCAAACTATTTTTTATCGTTTTTTCGCATACAAACCCTAATTCTAGCATGTTATTATTTAGAAAGCAATAAAGTGCGAAATTAAAATTACTAAGCTATTACACAACCAAATATGGGAAGGGGGGTACAAATGTTCAAATGGGGATATAGACAAGAATTTAAATCTAGATTATTACAACAATTGGATATTTGCATAGTAAATAAATTGCATAATTTAAATGTAAACAAAATAAATATGTGAAATGTAAAAAAGAAAGTTTTTTATGTTTATGAGAAAATATTTATGTAAAAGGAAAAAGAAAATAAAAATGTATCTATTTTTTTAGTATTTTGAAACTTAGGGTAAGAAACCCTAATTTTTATATAAAAAAGTATTATTATTTAATTTAATTCTACTATTTATTTATTATGTACAAAAATAAAATAAAATGAAGTATTTTGTGAAAAAAGTATTTTTGTATCAAATATTGATAAAAATGAAGAAAATCAAGTATTTTATATTTTTATCTTAAATATATTAATAAACATGTATATATGCATATATTAAACCCTAAATGAGTATTATACAAAATAAATATTTATTTAATATTTTAATAAAATAAATAAAAGTATTTTTTTGTGTGAAATATTTTCAGAGAGTAAAAATAAAAATAAAAATGTATCTACATTATTTTCTATTTATTTTAATAATAGTATATATATATATATTTGTATATAAATAAAAGAAATAAACAAACAAATATGCCATAAATACAAAAATGATGGAAAAAATATTTTAAAAATTTTAATGGCATGAGAAAAAATAAACAAAGTCAACCCAAAAAGAAAAAATCAAAAATGTTGAAAAATAAACAAATGGGCTCAGGGGGGTGTAAACCAAAAAATGGGGTGTGAAAAGCAACACAAATCCAAGCCCAGCCCACTTCACTCCTTCTTCAACCTCCAGCACAGGTTATTTGAAAAACGCGCGCCAATGTTCAGTCCCTTCTAACTCTTGATTCCTGGCTTTTTAGCAAAAACTCATAACACAAGAAATGTTCAGCATGAAGAGACGGTTCTAACCATATAAAGAACATGACCTATCTCTCCAAGATGAGGGAGAATTTCTCTCCCCCTCTTTTCTGACCTAATTTTTCTACCATTTTCAGAGCTCAAATTCTCTCTACTCAGGCAAAAGAAATGAGAAGTAAAGCTATGTACATGTTCAGGGCTATGAGTAGGACCTTGCTTCTTCACAAACTTAAGACTAAATATGCCTAATAAGAGAGATACGAATTCAAACTTTTACCTGTGCAGTTGAACTTCTATGTGGAGAATGAGAGACTTTCAGTGCAATGTAATGATTGGAAAAGCTTCCTTGAGGTCCAGGGATGCTTTTTCAATGCTCACTTTGTCTTGAAGCTTCTTGTACCAAGCTATAGAACTTCACCTGCAAGCTAAAGATGTGAAAATGGTGGAAGTGGTTAGAGCAACTACAGATCGTGCCTTAGCTTCTGGATAGCTTGCATATGTTGTAAGGAAGGTAGAGGAACAGGTTTGGACAGAAATGCTTGAAGGGATTGAGAGATTGCACTCAAACTGCAGGGGCACCCCTGTTTGTGCAGTTTGAGGATGATTCTGAGATGGAGAGGGTTTGAAAGGCAAATGGCTCGAGCAAAAGCTTCAATGTGGTCTATGGAATGTGTTTGATATCTTTTGTGCTGTGTTCTTTTGCTGATATGAGAGATAGCATAAGTTATGGATGTTACTTCTATGTGAAGCAAGCAAATGTCAACTTGGTTTCTAGGCCAGTACAATGCCTCAATCTATGCTGCACCTTTGAGTCTTGATCAGTGGGATATGCCTATACTTTTTTGCTTCAAAGATCTGCATTGTACCTCATAGATTTGCAAAGTTGCCATAAAGTACCACTTTACAAGAATGGATAACATGCTTTTTCTAGTTTAGGCTTGATTTTGTGTGTATTATCCAAATGAGCAAAATAATGTTAGAACACAAAGGATATGCATTGAATTATTGAGTGAGAATGGGATTAGAGGCCTGCAATGTAGCTTAAGCATGCTGAATTCAAATTTGCCAAGTTTATGAACATGCTTTGATGAAGAACAAAAGTGAATTTTTGCCAACTTGTGAAATTCGAATCTCTCAAGTTATGAGGTTGTTTGATGAGTTCTTGGACATTTTGGAAAGCTTGTAATGTGTACTACAATCCATCTTTGAAATGCAATTTGAAATTCCAAGTGGAAGGGTATGAAAAGTGGCCTTGAAGTAGGGTAGAAAACCTTGTCAAAATAGGTCAAATTTCACTAAGTTAAAAGATGGTTTAGTGCCCTTATTCAAAAAATCATAACTTGTGATACAAGCTTCAAATGAGAAAACTTTGTGAATCAAAGTTGTAGATTTTGCAACAAGCTACAACTTTCATGTTTTGACTTTTGTTTGAATCCAAATGGATCATGGTGAAAAGATGGGGCAAAGTTGGGAAAAAATTAGGGTTTTCCATAACTTAGAAAAATTCTAAGTTATGAAAAATTCCATTTTCAAACCCTAATTTGCATTTTGTGATTTCTTGGTGAACAAGTTTCATGATTTGGCATGTTTTGATGAAAAATGAATCTTGACTTTTGATTTTGACCAAAAAGTCAAAGTTTGACTTTTCAGTATACAGTCAAAATTGATCAATTGACTGGGAAATTCAACTGTCAATCTTGTGTACTTGGGATCTTTTGAGCTTGATGAACATGTCAAGATAATTCCATGGGGCCCTTGAGTCCATATGTGAGCTTGGTTTGCCATTGGCTAGGTCAAACAGTCAAAAATTGCCTTTGTGCAGTCAAAACCCTAAAAATGACCATTTTGCCCTTTTGGTGATCTGATCAAATTTCTTGGGGAATTGTGATTCAAACTTGATCAAATGGTTCATATGAGTTCATAATGTTGATGTGGATCAAATATCATGAGGTTTGACTGTCAATTGGCCACAGTTGACTTTTTCCCCAATACAGCTGATTTCTAGGTCAACTGTCCAATTGACTGGGAAAAACTTGGAATCAAGACTTGAAACTTGGTATGGGTAAACTTGGGAGTCCAATATGAAGCATGAAAGTCATCTTAGGCATTTTTGGTCAACACATCTTTAGGCAAACACAAACCCTAATTTGAGTCCACAGTGCAAGGAGAAGTCTTGAGCAGAGGAAACCCTAATTGGACCTTGATCTTCAAAGGTCTTGTGATGAGAAAATGTTGAGGAAATGGGAGGGCAAATTTTGGGGTACAACAACCATCTATCGATGAAGTAATGTTGTCCTCCTATTAAGCAGAAGGTTCGTCATATGCGTCCTGAGATGTCTGAAAAGATCAAAGCTGAGGTTATGAAGTAGTTCAATGCAGGTTTCTTATCTATTACATCATGTCCTCACTAGGTTGTAAATGTGGTGCCACTACCCAAGAAGGATGGTAAAGTGCATATGTCTGTAGAGTGCATGGATTTGAATAAGGTAAGCCCCTGTTGGCTGAAGATTTTGATAATATTATTAGAAGCCAAGTGAATTGGACGTTTCGATTGAAATGAAACAAAGCGTCATGTTTCGAAATAGCAGAAGCAGTGTTTCGAATGAGCATATCAAAGCTTGGAGCTTCGAGTGGCAATTATGGGAACATATCTAAAGAAGTCTCTGTTGTACCCCAAAATTTGCCCTCCCATTTTCTTCAAGATTTGTAAAGAGCATGCTTCAAAGTCTCCCAAGGGTTGCACAGTCCAATGGCCTCCTAACAGTCAAAAATTAGGGTTTTGGTTATGGAAAAGAAATTGAAGTTTCCAAGGGTCCAAACTAGTCTCACATGCCTATAAACATGGTCAAACATCCATATGCTAAGTTTCAAGACTCACAACACAAAATTGCACAGTCAAAAACCCTAATTGCCCAACAGTCAACTGCAGGGGCAAAATGGTCATTTGACAGTCAAAAGTCCAAATTTTTGGTCAACATCTTATTTTGAAGCCACAAACATCATTTGATCAATTCTTGATCATGATTTCTCAAGGCATGGCTCAAAAAGTCTCAAGATGCAAAAGTTTCTATTTTTGGACAGTTGAAAAAGTCAACTGCAAATTGACCAAGGCATAACTTCCACATGGTTTATCAGAAAAATTCCATCCAAAGCTCATTTTTGAAGAGAATGACATTTCCTACAACTCATCTTCACACTTCAAGTCCAAGAAATGCTCTCACAAAAAGTTATCAATTTCAACATTATAGGTCATTTTCAAAAGTCAACAAAAAGGGACTTTAAGTCAAAGACCATAACTTGAGATTGGTAAATCCAAATGACATGGGACCAAAGGAATTGGTTAGAGGACTTCAAGACCTTTCCAAAATGTCCAAGAACATGATCAAAGCTTAAACATTGAGCAAGATATGCCTTGTGGAAGTTGGGAAATTTTTGGGAATTTTGAAAAGTCAACTTTACTTCAAATACCTCAAAATTGCTAATGGGCCTCAATTTCTTCCAAGAATCATCACCCAAAAGCTATGCACGAACCATTGACCCAAAGGGGAGTTATTTTCCTATTTTTAATTAATTAATTGAATATTTAATCTATTTAATTCATTTAATTATAATTAATTATAAGAAAAATACTAATCCATGCTTTTCAAATCTTTTTGTGCATAGAATTCACTCAAGATTTCGTGCACTATTCAATAAGGAAAGAATCAAGGTGATTGGCAATGATTGGCATCAAAAGGACATGAGAAAGATTGGAAAAGATTACATGAAAAATCAAATATGCAAAATCACCAATGCAAGGTTTTGGGCTTGGATTTCTGACCTAAATCATTCCTAATACATATGCAAACACAACCCTAATGCTCAGAACAAGCAAGCTGCGCCCAAGAACACAAAACAACTTTGCATTATTTTCATAAAATTTCAAAACTGTTTTCACAGTTCCAGCGTAATTCAAAGCAAAAGAACCATCCCACAAGCTTGCCAAGGTTACCAGGAATCTATTCCAATCAAAACCAAGCTTCCACACGCAGAGAAACGGTAGAACACCATAGCCCTGTTCAAGAAAACTCTCATAATCGTATTTTGATTTATATGCATATTTCATACATTTTAAACGTTGATTTATATTAATATGGACCTTCTGAAACTCATGATACCATTTAATTGTTCTAACCATGCCTGTAGCGAAATATGCCATTAAAATTTTCTAGGGTTGTAGAAGCTGTGAATTGGGGTTTTCTTCATAAAGAAAAATTAGGCAACGAGACCAGGTCCATTGAACTCAGGGCATCTGGGCGATTCAATTCCACTAGTCGCACCCTTTTTATATTTGCGTATGGCCTAATCGTTATTTTTGCAGGTTTGAGTTAGTGGGGGTTTAAAACCCCCGCTATCCATTCTATATTTCTCAGGCAAAAAACGAACAAACAAAGAAGAAGGCTGGTTGTCATCATGTGGTTGGCTGATTCAAAGCTTGGCGCGCGTTTTTTTGTTTTATACCACTTGCACTTACTTTTTATTATATTAATTGTGTTTCATTGTAATAACAAAGAAGATCAGTGGCTCAGATGGTTAGTGTGTTTTCTTGTAGGTATTGGGACCTGGGTTCGATTCCCAGGTCCCCTTGTATATTTTCATGATTTTTTCACTAACCCATTCCAGTGTGACATTCATGCAAAGGAGTATCACGCACCCCTACATCTAAGCCAGCCAGGTGTCTCTGATGGTCAGCCCAATGGCCAGGATGTGCAGCTCATCATAAGCATTAGTCAGCTATTCCACACGTGACCATCAAAAGTCAAACATGGCCTGGAATTGAGTGGGCCTGATTGCTTGCATACACCTCCTACTGGGCCAGAAAACCCCCCCTGTTTGAATATTTTCTTTCTAATTTTCCTCTTTAATTTTAATTCTTTTCAATTTGTTTTAAATTCATAAAAATAATTCCTTATAACATAAAAATCAGAAAATCATAAAACAATAAAAAATATGTTTTGTTAATATTAATTTCTATTAATTTTGTAAATAAGTTTTAATAACCAAATTAGTTTAATTGTAGGCTTAATTTTAATATTTTTCTTAAATAAATTAAAACACATAAAAATTAGGGTTTTTTTAGATTTTTATTCTTTTCTCAATAAAATAATTCCATCTTATTCTTATTATTAATAATTAATTATTTTTTGTAAATAAATATGCCATTTAATTAATTAGGGTTAAATTAGGTTACAACTTAAACATTTTTTAATAAATTTAAAACAATTTAGAACTAGGGTTTTAATTAACTTTTAATTCCAATTTAATTCTCCTTAATTCCATAAACACAAAACCTCCAAAAAAAAGTTCTTTCTTTTATTTAATTTAATTAATTTATGGTTTCGATTTAATTTCTTTAAAAGGGTCCAACGCCCTCGCATTCTCGATTTTATTTCTTTTCGCACATTTACTTTTATTTCCTTTTTTAAATTTCATGTAATTGCCCCAAAGCTTTGTAATAGATAATTAGGATATTTACTTTCCGCATTTTATTTATTTCAAATCGGGTCTTGGTTTAATTTGGCGATGTAGACCCGCGCCTTTGTAATAGCGTAGGACTTTTATCTTCCCGCACCTTTTAACTGCTAATAATTTGCATGAAAGAATGAATGGCCAAAAATAAAATAAAAGCGTAGAACACTCAATGCATGACAAGACAAATATAACTGAAAATGACACACAATTCACACACCACTCCTAGGGTATGCCTCACTGTTGCCTTGCCCCTCGAAACGTGGTCGTCGAGTAGAGGACGTTTTAGTAAGTCCTCATGTCCATGAACATGGCATGGGGGTAGCTTCTAAGGTGTCTTCCTATTGCTCTGGTGACCACACTGTCCCTAAACTCGAATTGACCCGAACACCTCTAACGGTGGTGCTACCTACCTCTCAATGGTGGGATGTCACTACCTTAAGGACATTTACACAGCCTAATTCCTTAGGGTAGGTAGACGACTCATGGATACTTGCTCTCTTCAAAAACAAATCAAAAACTCTTTTCACACCGACACTTTCAAAAAGCTTTCAAAATAATTTTTCAAACACTCTTGAGGACTGATACAAGAGTCGATCTGAAATCTTTAAACGAAACTTTTTCAAACCCACTCACACTTTGAAAAGCAAACACTTTTGAAAACACAAATGAGCAAGTATCTAAGAGCCCGTGGATAACCACGGATAGAAAGGGTGCTAACACCTTCCCTTTCTATAAATCTACCTCCCGAACCGAGAACTAATCTCAATAAGGAATTTTTCTGTGCTTTTGTCCTTTCCATTTGGAGAAAATAAAAGACGGTGGCGACTCTTGCTTACCGCGACATTTCGCGAACCAGCGTTAAACAGTCAGTTCCAGATCCACCGATCATAGAACTGGCGACTCTACTGGGGACATTTATAAAGTGAGGTGTACCTTAGGACTAAGATCACTGTGTTTTCAATTGTCTGACTTGTTTGCTTTAAATTGTGGGACTGTCTCGGGAGTTCTATAGATCCTAACCCGGATCTGGGGATACCTTCTTAGAAAGTAGCAACAAGACTGCGAGGGAACTGTGCGGGGTATACCGACATGGTTGAAGCAGTCTGCTACGTTGATATGGCACTTTGGTGTGTACCGGTAACCCTTGAGTTCAGTCAAGGAGAGTACGGGGCCTCCATGTGGTGTCGTGAAGCATCAACTGACCTTAGGAACCTTAATTGAACTATCTTGGCCTCTTTAGGGTAGTGAGATAACTGACTTTGGTGCAGTCCGAGGTTGGTTGATACTCGATACTACACTCAATTGAGGGTTGCTTTCCTGGAATATTTCGGCCGCCAGTTCAGTGGCTAAATCGAAACGATGAACAATGAAAGCAATCCAATGATATTGGGACCCTTAGAACCCGGTTACTTCTGATAGGACAGGTTGAGCCCACCAACTTCAAGAGGGTAATACCCAGACCCCATGCAGGCCTAAACTCTAAGGGCTTGTCTTGTGTGACTTGTGTGCCTTATCATGTTTGCCTTTGTAAATATTTGTGGTGTGTTTAATCATAGCATCATGACATCATCCAGCATCATATGCATTGACTAACCACTTCAGGGGTTCGAATCTTCATCTTTGTTCTTGTTTTGTAGGACATGGAAACTGTTCGCAGAAAGACAATTCAGATCAGCCTTGTAAGGATCCCTTCTCAGCTTAAGGAGCTTATATCCAGGATTCCCGAGAGCTCTTCATTCAGTGAAAGACATGGAAGACTCATCAGCTTGGTCAACACCAACATTGAGGAAGACATGATAAAGGTCCTGTTCCAGTTCTTTGACCCTCTGCATCACTATTTCACTTTCCTGGATTATCAACTGGTACCTACTTTGGAAGAGTTCTCCCGACTATTGAAGATCCCTATCCTTGATCAACTACCCTACAACGGTACGGAAAAGTAACCCAAGCTTGAAGAGATTGCTAAAGCCTTACACCTTGTTGGCTCCTAAATTCGACACTCTTGTTTTATCAATGTCAACCATCAAAAGCTGAAAGATGCTTTCGACTGGCTAAGTCTGTCGAAGTGCCCGTCGAAAGATGGCAAAGTACTTAGAAGATATCTTCCAAGGAAGAAGGCTGGTTGCCTTCGACGTCGAAGGAGTTTCTCGTCGAAGATGTCTCTTGACGAAAGTGTTCGATGATTCAGAGTGGAGCAGTTTGAAATTCAAGCTTTTGGAGGGAAAACGGTTTCCAGCAGTTACCACGTGCAAACGTGCAAGGATCTGGAGCGTCGAGCATGGAGAACGTGCCAAGTGGATTGATCTCGAAGCAGTGTAACTGCCCGACGGTTACTTGGGATGTTTTAGTATAAATAGTAGTAGACATGTAGTTTCTCGCGTGTGTTCACAATTCTATACAAAGTCACTCATATAGATTCGAGTACCCAGCGTGTGAGAAAGAATTGTTGAGAAATGTATGTGTGAAACACCAATTTTATCAATTAAAGTCATTTACTTTTCCAGAAATTTACTTACTTTCTCCTTTACATTCTTGTCGAACCTTTTACTTTAAAGCCTTGTTTATTTTACCAAGTCTTTCCTTTATGCAATTTATTTAAAGCCTTATCCAATTCAATCAAACTTCAAAATCAACCTATGTCCTAGGATCAATCTGATCGATCCTGCGAGTAACCAAATAAGTAACCATTTGGAGGATCAGCGGTTGTTTACCAAAACCCAAGGTAAACAAATTGGCACACCTGGTGGGACTGTGTGTTGATTGTTGAAAATAATCTCATCTTTCCGAGTTGTATGTTATTGAGAAGTGGTAGAATATACACTAACGATAACAATACTGCCAGAAGGAGGGAAGAGATGGCGAATCCGCCAAACAATAACGAAATCCCACAAACGAGTGTGGGAGCAACGGTTAGTATGACCGTAAGTGAAGCGACAAACGTTGGTTCGACACCAGCAGTGTCGGTCACAACCACGGGGCCAATACCTTCGTTAACAGGCCCCAGGATACCTTTGGGAACTCCCCCACCAAGGGGAAATTTAGGCACAAGGCCTTTGGTTCCCCCAGGATTTATTCCATTCTATGGTATGCCAACTTCTGAAGTGGCAAGCCTGACGAATGCTGCGTCCACTTTTTCAGACCCTTTTGTGAGTGCCTCTTCGCCACTCCAAGGCTCTGGAGTAGGCATGGCGAATAGAAATAGGACCCAACTCTTAGGAGGAACGTCCCAAGTAGCCCATGGCCTTACGAATGCCTCGACAGCAGTCTTGAGGCAACAGATGGACGAAAGCAACCATGATATGGTGCAAATGTTGGCACAAACTTTGAGTACAGTGCTAAACCCTCTAATACAAAACACTACTCAATCGAATCAGCAAGTGACAGCGCAAATGACGCGTTTGGCTGACTTCTTTGGAGTACCCCAACCTGTTCGACAGCCCCAAAGGGCGCAAATAAGGGGAAATCAGGGGATATTTTTAGAGGAAGAAACCACCATTAACCAGGCTCAACAACCTGTCGAAGAAAACCTTAGGGCACGATTGGAACAACCTGTCGAAGAACCTAGGGTAATAGCCCCAGAGGTAAGGTTAGTTAACAGAAACCAAAATGCTGACGAAGTGGTTCAGCATATCCAATACCAAAACATGGGTTTGGAAAACAATCTGGCAACCATGATCGAACGGATCATGACTCAGAATGGGATGAACATGGGCTTTCGAAGGCCCAACTTTACATCTCCATTGTCAGAATACGTGTTACAAACGGACTTACCTCCTAGATGCAAAGTCCCCAAATTTACTAAGTTCTCTGGGGACACGACAGAATCTACTGTCGAGCATGTGGCGAGATATTTGATCGAAGCAGGAGACATTTCGAATAACGAAAACCTAAGGATCAAATACTTCCCAAGTTCTTTAACCAAGAACGCTTTTACTTGGTTTACAACTCTTCCCCCCAATTCGATCCATCATTGGACCCAGTTGGAAAGATTGTTCCATGAACAATTCTACATGGGGCAGACCAAGATAAGCCTGAAAGAACTGGCCAGTGTGAAGAGACGTTTCACCGAACCTATAGACGAATATCTAAATAGGTTTAGGTTGCTCAAGGCGAGATGTTTTACACAAGTGCCAGAACATGAGTTGGTCGAAATAGCCGCAGGCGGTTTAGATTATTCCATTAGGAAGAAGCTAGACACCCAATACCTAAGAGACATGGCCCAATTGGCCGATAGAGTTCGACAGGTAGAACGCCTCAAAGCTGAAAAAGCTAAGGCAACGAAAACTCACAAGAGAGAGAGAATAGCGTACGTTGAGATGGATGACGAAGATCTAGAATCCTTCGACGATACTTTAACTGTCGAAGAAGGAGAAGTCGATTTAGCAGAACTAAAACAAGGGCCACCATACTCTTGTAAACTGTTAGTCCCCTCAAATGGGAAAAATCCCATTGGTCCAGAAAGGACCAACGATAGGTTCCCAAAAAAGACTTATAGTTTTGACATCACAAAGTGTGATGAAATATTCGACTTGCTAGTTAAAGATGGCCAAATGATAGTACCCCCAGGGGTAAAAGTGCCTCCTCTTGATCAAAGAAAGAAGAGAGGTTTTTGCAAATATCATAATTTTTTGGGCCATAAAACTTCTCAATGTTTTCTTTTCAGGAATCTTGTGCAAGACGCTATTGAGGAAGGGAGATTAAAGTTTGCAGACAAATCCCCCATGGCTATCGACTCCAATCCACTGAAGGATGAAGCCCACTATGCTGAACCCTCTGAGGTGAACATGATAGAGGCAACCAGGATCCAGTCGAAGAAGCCAGGAATTACCATGGTCGAAGTCTCAAAGGACCACATCAACATGCCAATCTTTGGCAGTTTTTCTGGAAATTTATCCAGGAAGACAATTGAAGCTGTCCAGAAAGCGGTCGAAAACCCGAAGTCGGAGACTGCTGAAGCACAAAAAACTGGATTAAAGCCCAGTTCCCACTTGGCCACCGTTCAAGGCCAGACGGAGAATCTGGAGATACAAATGAAGCAGTTAACTCTTGCTAACAAAGATACAATGAATATCAACATGGTCGAACTCTCTGACCCAAAAGCATCAGAAGAGGCCATGAGGCAAGAACAGGCTAATAAGACTGCTTTCCCTCGGGAAAATGAAAACTTGGCAGATTTTCTACAAAGATGCCAGAAAAAGAAATCAGAGGTGATGCTGTGTCCAAGATGCAGTTCGATCTTTGATAAAAAAGCTGCTGAGCACATTCAGGGCGTAAGAGCAGCGAATAAGAGAAGGGAGAATGCTGACCTTCGACATGATCCCAGAAGGGGTTCTAACCAAGACAAGAGGCCATTGACTTTTAGGCCTCCGACAAATGTGCCAGTAGACACTTGGTACAAAACCTCTGGCCGGAAAAGGCCAAGTGAGGAGAAATGGCATTCTTTCGATGTGCCAAGAGGTTCCTCTTTGACTCAAAAGAAAGAGCCTCAAGTTGCTGCACTTAAGGTTGCACAAGTGTCCAGCAACTATAAGGGTAAAAATCCCATGTCTCGATCTCAATGGAGGAGATATCAAAGGAGACGAAAAGCTGAAAAGGAGGCTGCCAACGAACCTAAGGCAGAAACTAGTTCGAATGTTCCTCAAAGGAAACAAAGGAAGCCTCTAGAGAGAGAGCCAGTTACCAACAGGCTAGTTTGGCCTAACCAAAGTGAAGTCGAAGACGAAGATGATGCTGAGTCTGACGATACTTTGGACATAATGGTGAATATAGTTTCAGTGCTGCCCAGAGAATTCAATCGACAGGTAGAAGTCGAAGCAAGTGACTGGGAAGTGGAGCAAGAAATGGCCAAACATAGGCCAGTGTGCTACTTTGTCATGGACAATGGCACTACTGAGGAACAAAATGGCTTCTTCGAGCCACCTACAGAGGCGATGAAAAATCACCTCAAGCCTTTATTCGTAAGGGCTAAACTCGAAGAAACTACTGTGAATAAAATATTGGTCGATTGTGGGGCAACCATCAATATTATCCCTCACTCTATGCTAAGGAAGATTGGCAAAAGAGATGAGGACATTAAACCTTACAACATGGTCCTGTCGAACTATGAGGGCGGCATTGGGACCACCATGGGAGTGATCCAGCTAGATATCAAAGTAGGGTCTATCCTTCGACCAACGATGTTTATGGTCATATCGGCCAAACCTAACTACAACCTTTTGTTGGGACGTGAATGGATTCATGGTGTTGGCGATGTGCCTTCATCGATGCACCAAAGGCTGCTGCTATGGCGTCCAGATGGGATGGTCGAAAACATAGAGGCAGATCAAAGCTACTACCTTGGCGAAGTGAATCACCTGGGTTTGGCAGATTTCGACAAGAACTTGGCTCACATAGGGCCATGTCCAACACCTGACTTCGACATGGCGCCAGCGCCAAACACTTTTTGTTCCCTATACCTGCATCTTGAGCATGGTTTCCAATGGGACAGAGAAGACTTGTCCCACATAGACTTCAGTGGGTTAACTGATATCCAACCAACTGGTTGGGGAAGTGAATTCAGTGATAATGACTGAGTCACAATCGTTGAAGCGAATTTCGGCTTATGTGGCCGAAACCAAGATGATAACGGCTCTCGAAGCCGAAGTAAAGTACATGGCCACACAGGCCAATGATCAACAATTATCTGCTGTAGGCCCAGGAAAGGATTTCGATCCAAAACCTCCTGATATCATGCCAGAAGAAATGCAGGAACAGAGGCTCGACGCCATCTATGACGATGAGCCTTTGGGCTTCGAAAAGGATCCCTTGGCGAACAACATTAAAATGTTAGCACAAGACCCTTTAGAAGAAATCAACTTAGGCGAAGGATCAGAGAAAAGGCCAACTTACATCAGCGCCAAAATCGATCCAGAACTTAGGTTGGAAGTAATCCAATTGCTGAAAGAGTTTAAAGACTGTTTTGCATGGGATTATGACGAAATGCTTGGTCTCGACAGAGGATTGGTAGAACTTCAGTTGCCAATCAAACCTGGGAAGAAGCCAATCAAGCAAAATCCAAGGCGCTTCGCTCCAGAAATACTGTCGAAGATCAAAACGGAGGTCGAAAGACTTCTGAAATGCAAATTCATCCGTGTTACAAGGTATGTCGAATGGATTGCAAATATTGTGCCAGTAATTAAGAAAAATGGCACATTAAGGGTGTGCATAGATTTCAGAGATTTGAATGCTGCCACCCCCAAAGATGAATATCCTATGCCTGTGGCGGAAATGCTAGTCGATTCTGCCGCTGGTTATGAATACCTGAGTATGCTCGATGGTTATTCAGGGTATAATCAAATATTCATTGCTGAAGAGGATGTGTCGAAAACAGCTTTTCGATGCCCTGGGGCCTTAGGCACTTACGAATGGGTAGTGATGCCTTTTGGCCTAAAGAACGCTGGGGCAACATACCAGCGAGCAATGAATACTATCTTCCATGATTTTATTAACACTTTTATGCAAGTATATATTGATGATATTGTTATAAAATCTGTTTCCAGGAAGAACCATATTGACCACCTTCGACAATCATTCGAAAGAATGAGAGAACATGGTCTGAAGATGAACCCTTTGAAGTGTGCGTTCTGTGTGAAAGCTGGAGATTTCTTGGGCTTCATTGTCCACAAGAAAGGAATCGAAATCAACCAGAACAAGACGAAGGCAATTCTGGAAGCGAAAGCGCCATCGAATAAGAAGGAATTGCAATCTCTCTTAGGCAAGATAAATTTCTTAAGGAGGTTTATATCTAATCTAAGTGGGAAAGCTCAGGCCTTTTCACCCTTACTTCGACTGAATAAAGAGGGGTTCGAATGGGGGCAGGAGCAACAAGAAGCCTTCGACAAAATCAAAGGGTACCTCACTAAGCCACCTATTTTGGTGCCTCCTTGTAGCAATAGGAGTATGAGATTGTACATAGCTGCATCTGACAAAACTCTGGGAAGTATGTTAGCCCAAGAGGATGATAATGGAGTCGAAAGACCCATTTACTATCTCAGTCGAGTTTTGAATGATGCAGAAACTAGATATAGCGAAGTTGAAAAATTGTGTCTATGTGTGTATTTTTCTTGTACAAAACTCAAGCAATATATAAAGCCAGTTGATGTTTATGTTTCGTCTCATTTTGATGTTTTCAAATATATGTTGTCGAAACCTATCTTGCATAGTCGAATTGGCAAATGGGCATTAGCATTAACTGAATACTCCTTGACCTTTATGCCTCTTAAGGCAGTAAAAGGACAAGTGGTTGCAGATTTCATAGTCGACCACTCAATTCAAGTTGAGGATATTAATTATGTGGAGATAGAGCCTTGGAAATTCTACTTCGATGGTTCCAGCCATAAAGATGGAACAGGGGTAGGAGTCTTGATTATTTCTCCAGATAAAATTCCAACAACATTCAAGTACAAAATATCAGGTTCTTGTTCGAACAATGAGGCTGAGTATGAAGCTCTAATTACTGGCCTTGAGATATTGTTGGAATTGGGGGCAACTCGAGTCGAAATAATGGGAGACTCAGAGTTAGTCATTAAGCAAGTCACAAAGGAATATAAATGCATAAGAGAGAATCTCATTATGTACTTTGTGATAGCAAATCGTTTATTGAAACAATTTGAAACAATCAATATTCGACACATACCCAGAGTCGAGAATCAAATAGCTAATGACCTGGCACAAATTGCATCTGGGTATAAGATTTCAAAAACGAAACTACAAAGAGCAATCGAAGTTCGAGAAAAGATAAAGGCAACTCGTCTATCACCATCAGACTTGGAATCGACGAGGCTAGGATATGCTGATCACAGTAACTTCGAGATTTCGTTCATTGATAATTTGTCAGAGCAAGATTGGAGGAAACCTATTGTGGACTATCTTCAAAATCCAGGAGCTTCGACAGAACGAAAAACAAAATACAGGGCGTTGAGTTTTGTACTCATGGGTAATGAGTTATTCAAGAAGACGCCTGAAGGGGTGTTGCTGAAATGTTTAAGTGAGACTGAAGCATACATAGCCCTTTCGACTACGCATGCTGGGGCATGTGGGGCTCACCAAGCAGGCCATAAGATGAAATGGTTGTTGTTTCGACAAGGACTATATTGGCCCACTATGCTGAAAGATTGTGTTGAGTTCGCCAAAGGTTGTCAAGAGTGTCAAGTTCATACAGGCATCCAACATGTACCAGCAAGCGAACTTCACTCGATAGTGAAGCCTTGGCCTTTTAGAGGATGGGCGTTGGACCTCATTGGAGAGATTCGACCAGCATCATCAAAGAGTCAGAAATACATATTGGTAGGCATTGATTATTTTACTAAGTGGATCGAAGCTGTCCCTTTAGTCAATGTGGACCAAGAAAATGTCATTGAATTTATTCAAAAGAACATTATCTTTAGATATGGAATTCCTGAGACAATAACAACTGATCAAGGGTCAGTTTTCACTGGTCGAAAGATGCAGGAATTTGCTCAGGAAACAGGTTTCAAACTCCTAACATCAACGCCTTATTATGCACAGGCGAATGGTCAAGTCGAAGCAGCTAACAAAGTGGTGATTGGCTTGATAAAGAAACATGTTGGGAAGAAACCAAAGAATTGGCATAAGACCCTAGACCAGATTCTGTGGGCTTGTCGAACGTCCCCAAAAGAAGCCACTGGTACAACACCGTATAGGCTAACTTTTGGCCATGATGCAGTGTTGCCAGCAGAAATTTGTCTTCAATCTGCAAGGGTTCAGAGGCATTATGATATTCCTTCTGAAGTTTATTGGAACATGATGTTAGATGAACTGGTGGATTTAGACGAAGAGAGATTACACGCTCTCGACCTACTCAGGCTTCAGAAGAAAAGAGTAGAAGACTCTTATAATAAAAAGGTAAAACCTAAGGTTTTTTTGCCTGAAGAACTAGTTTGGAAGGTAATTCTTCCCATGGATCGGAGAGATCGAAGCATGGGGAAATGGTCACCCAAATGGGAAGGACCCTTCAGAGTTATCCAAACTTTTTCTGGTGGAGCCTATGAAGTCGAAGAGTTAAGTGGAGATAAAAGGCTCTTGAGAGTAAATGGTAAATATTTGAAAAAATACAAACCTATACTTCAAGAGATAAAAATAAAATAATAAAAGAACAAGTCTAAATTAACCATAAAAATGCCAAAATAGAAATTTTATAAATTTCAGCCAAGATGGCAATTGTTGTCGAATAACGATTACAAAATATGGTTACAAAAGATAATCAATCAAAAGGTAAGAGAGTTCTTGAGTCGAAGATACTTGGCTTGCTGCAGCTCCAACCTCTTCTTGCACCAGGAGTTTTCCTGCACTAGTTTGGCAATCTGAGCGTCAAGGCTTTGGGCCCTCTCAGCGAATTCCAGGCCTTGTTTGATCTCAGTTTGGCTCTCGGTGTCTGAGATGGTCGAAAGAAGTTCCTCCTTGCATACAGTGTTGGCGTTTATCTTCGCCTCTATTTCTGCGATTTGTGCCCGGAAGGAAGCATTCTCTCGATCAATGGCATCGACTTCTTCCTGCGCAGACGCTTTTTGTTTCGACAACTCCGCAATTCGAGAAGTCGAATCTGAGACAGCAGTCCACGCAGAGGAGCTTTTGCCATACAACACCTCAAGCTGACTGTTAAACCCCCTTTGGCGCCTGTAATCTACTGAGACTTGATCAATCATAGAGTGTAACTCCATGATCAAGCCTGAGACTTCTGGGGCTACAGCTTCAAAGTCGACAGCATTCAAGACCTCTTTCAAGCATGATGGAGCAGTGGGGTCCCCCTCTAAAGCCTTCATCAAGTCCCTCTTGAAGAACTGGGCCTTAACCTTCGCCAAAGCATCATCAAGGGGAGAAGTTTCAGTGGACTTCCCCGACAGGGTAGGAACCTCCTGACTAGCGTCAGACGAACTCTTGCTCTCGATGATTGCGTTGAGGTAGCTAACAGGGTCAGTTTGTTTCAAGAGTTCCAAGTCCTCTTTCGACCTGTGCTTCGTTGAGGTAACCCTTGCAACAACATTGTCTTGGGTTTGAGGTTCTTGAGTGTTCGCTAGCGTCACCCTGGTGTCCTTCGCCAGTGCCACCTTGGTTCTCTTTGTCGGCAACATTTTGATTTTCTTCGCCATCATTGCCTTGGTCCCTTTCTTCATGATTCTCTTCTGACAGATCCACCACCTGAACCGTTTCTGGCTGTTGTTCCTCCACCAGAGGTTCCTCTGTTGGTTTCTCTACCGTTTCAGCATTGGCCTCATTCTCAGTATGGGCTTCGTCATTGCCCAAGCCTTTTTCCTGAGGCCTGCTAAGGTCAGCAGATTCCAGCGTTTCTGAGGTCCTTGGCGGAGAACTTTCAGTAGTGTCCTGAAAAGGGAAAGAAGACAAATCTTCAGAGATCGAAAGAGACACAATCGAATATGGGTATCTATACCTAAGTTATAAAAGGGTCTAAAAGATTACCTGTGGATTAGCTTCAGCCCCAGAGCTGGAATTGTCGCTTTCGACAGGCTTGTTAAGAAGAATGTTTAGTTCCTCCTCAGTTGGCTCCTCGATGATCACTGGAGGTGGCCTAGGCTTTCTCACAACAACCTTTATTCTGACAGTTCGACCTTCAGGAGCAGGAGCAGGAACAGAAGCATCCTTCGTCAACTTTCGCCTCTTTAGAGGGGCAGGAGGGGAATCACTTTCTTCATCACTCCCAGATTCGACCACCAGTCCTGGCCGTTTCTTGGGCGAAGGTGCCTAGAAAACCAATAGGAATTCGATTGAATAATTGCATCGAAAATCAAAAATCGAAAGCCAGAAGGAAAATGAAGAAAGTCTGGTTACCGATATAGAAGGCTTCTTCGAAGAGCCTTCCCCCTGTTGGTTGCTTGTGGTCTTCGCCGGCGCTGTAGTCTTCTCCGGCGGTGGAGGTTTTGTTGAAGGGCCTCCTCCTTGTTGGCCTTCTGTAGCCTTCTTGGCTACAGGCTTTCGAACAACTGAAAGCAAATAAAAAGTTAACAGGCTAGTAGTCGAAAGAAAGACAAAAAGTAATGTGAGAACATGAACTTACATTTCTTTATTTTGTCCAACACAAGGACAAAAGACTTCTGCAGCTCATCCATGAAGTCCTTCTCGTCGAAGAAGTACTCAGCATAATAGCTTTTCCACCACTCCTCGAAGGATGGTGAACAAAGAAAATTGAGTTGGTAGTCAAACAACGAGAGGACTGTTCGACCAGCATATCTTCCGATATGCTTGATGGCAGCTTCTTCTGTGTAATCATTGCAGAAGTACAACATTGACTTCTCTCTTTGAAAAATCAGAGAAGGAAGGGTTTGGATAATACCAAACTGGCGAGATACCAGGTTTGGTTGGTATGCAATCAGACTCAAATGAGTCTTTGAGCTCTTGAATCGAAGAGGCATGATCCTTGGTGTAAGGAACGCCTCCCAAAGTATTGTATGTTCGTCGACATTGGGACCACTCGACGCCCTTGGATGTGGCCTTGTGAACCATGCTGGGCCTACCTGCCGTCGAGCAAATGGGGCCATAGTTGAAACAAACTCCTTCCTTCGAGCAAACATTAGAACGAAGTTGGTGAAGGTTTGCTGAAACTCCAGTCCATCTTCCATAGGTGTCAGCAGAGCCAGCCTGGTTCCTTCGACGCGTCTATTCGCTATCGCTGGAGCCTGTTCATTTATCTGAACCTTCTTGGGCAAGAAAGATTCGAAAGTGGCGTTGAGCCACAGTTGGAGCAGCCAAAAGGGCCCAGCAAGTAGCAAACTGGCCCTGTCCTCGATATGTTTCAAAAGAGTTGCCCCATTGCTGATCGAATCATAGAGGCTAGCCAGAATCAGTTCTGCCAAACAGATGTTTTGGCGGTGATGCAGTTGAGTAGCAAGAGTGACCATCTTTTTGGTCACTTGTAGAGACTTCGAGCAAAACACAAAGCGAGTCAGCCATAAGGCTAGAAACGCTATGTGTTCGACATCCGACACAGCATCTGTCGACCTGTCGTGATAATGGTTGATGAAAGTGGTGTATGTTGGTTTGGTCTCAGAGAAGCCAATTTGGTCCTCCGACATCTCCTCCGGATCGAAGTAATCCCCGGTGGGTCGAAGGCCAGTAATAGCGGCCACATCAAAGAGTGTGGGGGTTAGCATCCCACAGGGAAGATGGAAAGTAAAGTGGGAGTAGTCCCAGAACAACAATGAAGCTATCAGCATCTCCGGGGAGTAGTTCAAACCTGTCTTCGACAGCATCACTAGGTCGAAGATTCCCATATCCTTCCAGATCGAAGTTTGGTGCTTCTCCACCTTTGTTAGCCAAGCAACATAATCGGAGGTAAGGTTAGGGCAAGACCTGAAGACCCTAACACCTCTGTTGAAGAAGCGGAGGTCGATTTTTTCACGTGCAGGGTCTTCATTGTCTTCTGCGTCTTTCTTGGCGCATGCGACTGGTTTGAGTTTCTCGACTATCGGGAAATAGCTCTTGATCTTCAGAGCCTCAGAGATACTTGGATTCATGGGGCCAGACATTGCAAAGATCTGGTTGGAGTATCCAACCGGGATCATCAAGTGGCGCGAGTAAGCATCGCGAACGGCGATGTCAGAAGGTTCAGGAACCCTTCGTTTACCTGTAGAATTTACTACCGGAGCAGTGACGAAAACCTTGGGTTTAGCATGTTCAGTTGGTGCGTTAGCACTGGGAGCAGTAGAACCAGATGCCATGGATTAGTGTTAAGTTTGAAATGAGGTTGAGGACGAAGTGAAAGAGGAAGAGTTTCTGCAAAGATAACAAGCTTGTATGAAAACAGAGAAGTTTGAAAGGCTAGATGGCGTAAAAAGTCCCACAATGGGGTACTTGCTGCTATTTATAGTAGTGGGGAAAAATCCCCAATAACGAGGACATTAAATGCCATTTAATGCTGCAGGAGTTAGTGGGACGCGTGGCATCCCCCTGTTGATTTAGCCGTTTCTGCAGAAATAGAGGGACGCAGCGTGCGTCCTCGTTTTTGGGAATGGTCATAATGACAAATTCTGAAATGACGTTTGGTACTGCACGCCGTACTGAAAGTGACGTCCTAGGTACGGAATAATGATGGTTTTCTTGGGATTGCCAATAGTTGGTAGAAAACAACAAAAAGTGCACAAGTTAATTTGTGACTAAGCATAAAAAGACAAGTGTCGAATGGCGTTTTTAAAGAATGCCTTTTTCTGTCAGAGTCGAAATAAGGCATTCTTGGGGGGCAATTTGTTGGCTCCTAAATTCGACACTCTTGTTTTATCAATGTCAACCATCAAAAGCTGAAATATGCTTTCGACTGGCTAAGTCTGTCGAAGTGCCCGTCGAAAGATGGCAAAGTACTTAGAAGATATCTTCCAAGGAAGAAGGCTGGTTGCCTTCGACGTCGAAGGAGTTTCTCGTCGAAGATGTCTCTTGACGAAAGTGTTCGATGATTCAGAGTGGAGCAGTTTGAAATTCAAGCTTTTGGAGGGAAAACGGTTTCCAGCAGTTACCACGTGCAAACGTGCAAGGATCTGGAGCGTCGAGCATGGAGAACGTGCCAAGTGGATTGATCTCGAAGCAGTGTAACTGCCCGACGGTTACTTGGGATGTTTTAGTATAAATAGTAGTAGACATGTAGTTTCTCGCGTGTGTTCACAATTCTATACAAAGTCACTCATATAGATTCGAGTACCCAGCGTGTGAGAAAGAATTGTTGAGAAATGTATGTGTGAAACACCAATTTTATCAATTAAAGTCATTTACTTTTCCAGAAATTTACTTACTTTCTCCTTTACATTCTTGTCGAACCTTTTACTTTAAAGCCTTGTTTATTTTACCAAGTCTTTCCTTTATGCAATTTATTTAAAGCCTTATCCAATTCAATCAAACTTCAAAATCAACCTATGTCCTAGGATCAATCTGATCGATCCTGCGAGTAACCAAATAAGTAACCATTTGGAGGATCAGCGGTTGTTTACCAAAACCCAAGGTAAACACACCTACAATCATCAGACCTCAAGGGACACTGGGAAGTTAGAAGTGGCATCAAAGGGTTCTTAGCCAGGTTTCTGTTTGAAAAGGCCCAAGAATGTTGGAACTCCCTTGACCTACAAGCTTTTGAAGAAGTTGTGGCCCTCCTCGTCTATGGGTTGGTATTGTTCCCAAATCCAGATCAGCTTATAGATATCAGTGCTGTCCAGATCTTCATGTCCAGGAATCCTATATCTACATTGCTTGGGGACATCCTTCACTCATGTTACACTCGAACCATGAGAAAAAGAGGTGTCCTTATGTGTTGCACTCCTCTCCTGGGAAGGTGGTTTATTTCGCACCTTCCGCAATCAGTTTTGAAGAATGAGCGGGGTTTGAGGTGGTCACAGCGATTGATGACCCTTACACATGCAGATATACATTGGTGTTCTCGGTCCAGAGAGGATGTCACTATCATTGATCGTTGCGGGGAGTACCCTAATGTTCCTTTACTTGGAATCAGAGGAGGTATTACTTACAACCCATGCCTGGCTTGGAGACAGTTTGGTTACGCTCGGAGGGATGGCCCTCATGACATGTTAATTCCTGACATAGTTTTTGACTTTGACAATGATGCACAAGGACTTCGCCAGAGATTTATCAGAGCTTGGAGGATGCCCAGTAAGATAGACAGCAAGACACTGGGGCACAGAAACTCTATCCCGTTGGAACCTTATCTCAAGTGGGTACGCGCCCGCTCCCAGAAGTTAGTAATGCCTTATCCTCATGTGCTCCCTGTGATCAAAGAGCCAGTCTTGGAGGGAGAGGTGTCCTACACCATTCAACATCCTGACATGCCCACGTCCTGGGAAGAGATGCAGAAGAGCTGGATCCAGCTTAAGGAAGAACGGAATTCTCTTGAGACCACTCTACATGCTAGTGAAAAGAAGGTCTTGGAGCTCACCCGCCTATTGCACGAGGAGAGGAATCTCAACACCTACATAGCTCCAAAGAGGATGCGTAGTGTCTTTTGGGATTGATTTGCTTTGTAATATGTGCTCATGAGGCTTTGATGTACTGAACAATTGTTTCCTTGATGATAATGTGTGTTCCTTTTTGTCTACAACAAATTTGAACTTTTGAACCCTTGAATGCATTGCATAAACACATATCATTCATCATGTGCATAGCAGGTACTCTTCTTTTCAGGTTGCTCACTGTTCTTCGCTGTTTATTTCAGCATCATGAACCCTGAATCATCAACCGAGATGTCTATCAAGGCCCTTCAGGCGCAAAACGCACAATTTCAGGACCTGATCATGGGTTTGGCTCAGGGCCAAGAAGAGCTGAAGGCTTTGCTCCTGAAGAAGGAGAAGAAGAAGAAGAGAACTGTTCTTTTCAACTCGGGCCGGAGGTTTGGTAATACTCTGCAGAATGGGGAAGCTGGTTCTTCTGTAGGCAAAGACAGTCCCCAGGGGGGAAAGGCTCTAAGTCCAGTAGTCTCTGACAACGAGACTGACTTTAATAAGGAACAGTATCCTCCTGCTGAAGACCGGTATAAGCAGTTGGAAGACAGACTGAATGCAATGGAGATCCAACAAGTGTCTGGGCTGGATTTCGGAGACTTGGGCTTATCTACTGGTGTGATCATTCTTCACAAGTTTAAGGCACCATCTTTCACCAAGTATGATGGGGCGTCTTGTCCCAAGCTACACCTCAGTTCTTATGTGCGGAAGATTCAACCGTACACAGTGGACAAGAACTTGTGGATCCACTTCTTCCAAAAGAGTCTTTCAGGGACTCATCTCGAATGGTTCTATCAGCTGGATGGGACCAAGGTTCGTAACTGGGAGGAGTTGGCTACTGCCTTTTACAAGCAGTATCAATATAATGCCGACCTTGCTCCTACACGTACCCAACTCCAGGGTATGTCGCTAGGATCAAGCGAAGGTTTTAAAGAGTATGCACAGAAGTGGAGGGACCTGGCTGGCAGGGTGCAGCCTCCGTTAACTGACCGTGAGCTGGTGGATATGTTCTTGGGGACCCTATCCGGGCCGTTTTTCAATCATCTTATTGGCAACTCATCTACAGGGTTCACGGATCTTATTCTGACTGGGGAGAGGATAGAGGCTGGAATGAAGTCCGGTAAAATTCAGAAGGGTGCATCTTCAAGTTCTGAGAAGAAACCCTTTAAAAAGGAGGCCAGTGCTGTATATGGGCTTAGAAGACAAGATAAACCAGAGCGCCGCCAATCTGTCAACGCGGTGGTAATTGCTAAGCCTGCTGCCGCTCCTCGGCAAACCAATCCACCCAGGACTGAAAGACCCAGAAGAGAGTTTACCCGGCTGAGTATGACTCTATCACAAATCTTGCCGCAATTGCTATCCACCAATTTGGTGACTGTCAGGGAGGCCCCGAAGGTTGTGAATACTGCCTCTCCCAAGTACAATCCAAATGCCCGCTGTGCTTATCACTCCGATAGCCCGGGGCATTCCACTGATGACTGTTGGGCCTTGAGGAATAAGGTGCAAGACCTTATTGACGCAAAGGAGATACAATTTGAGGCACCTGAGAGGCCAAATGTGGTGACTGCTCCTATGCCCCAGCATGGAGTGAATGCCATTGATGCAGATGTGTATGCCGTTTCTGTGAATGATGTAGCTACTCCTCTGATGACTGTTAAGAGGAACCTACTGCTGGCCGGTTTATTTCCGGGTTGTAGCGAAGGTTGCCTTTTCTGTGCTGTTTCCCTTTCTGGTTGTCCTTTGCTGAAGTTGGGCATCCAAAGCCTGATGGACAGCAAAGAGATTCTGTTCAAGAAGACCGATGTTCCGTTTGTTCCTGTGGAAGATGTATTTGTTGTTACCATTTTAAATAATCCAATCAAGGCTCCCCCGAGGAAGCCAGTTAAAATCATGACTGTCGCACCCATTGTGATTACTGTTCCAGGGCCTCTCCCCTATGAATCTGATAAGGCTGTCCCATGGCACTATGGGGCAGATGTATATGTACATGGTATAAAGCAAGAGTTCAACACTGGCACCAGCATCAGCAATATCACTGGTCCAGCCAAAGTTACCCGCAGTTGCAAGCTCTTCTCGCCTGACATTGCACCACCAGCTATTCGAAGACCTCTCGTTATAACACCTGCAAGTGCACCTGTTCCCATTTCTGATCAAGTTGCTTCCCCTGCTGCCGAGTCATCTAATGCTCGGGGCAAAGGGATTGAAGATGAGCCTGCCCGGATAGAGGCACCAAAATCTGTGAATGTTGAAGCCTCCCAGCAAGAGATGGAGGAAATTCTTAAGATAATCAAGAAGAGTGACTTTAATGTTGTTGAACAGCTGGGGCATACCCCCTCCAAGATCTCTATGCTCTCCTTGCTGCTGTGCTCAGAGGCCCATGCTAAGGCCCTGATTTCATTTCTAAAGACGGCCCACGTGCCACAAGAGACCTCTGCAGTCCAGTTTACTGATTGCGTAGCCAATTTGACAGCCGACAATGGTTTGGGTTTCTCGGATGCTGACCTTACTGCTAAGGGAAAAAACCACAATGATGCCCTGCATGTCTCTATAGAATGCAGGGGCACTACTCTTGCGCACGTGTTGGTGGACACTGGTTCTTCCCTGAATGTGCTACCCAAAAAGGCCTTAGACCGGTTGGATTGTGAGGGCCTGGAATTGAAACCTAGCAACATCATTGTCAGAGCCTTTGATGGTTCTAAGAGGATGGTTCATGGAGAGGTAGACATTCTTATTCGTGTGGGTTCTCAAGTATTCGACTCAACTTTCTATGTGATGGATATCCGTCCATCTTATTCTTGTTTACTGGGTCGACCTTGGATTCACAAAGCTGGGGCAGTGACCTCTACCCTACACCAGAAGCTCAAGTACCCCGTCAGAGGGAAGATTGTCACTGTGCAGGGAGAGGAGGAGTATATGGTTAGTCACTTGAATTCCTTCCGATATATTGAGATGGATGGGGAGTTTATTGAAACCCCCTTTCAGCATTTTGAAGAGGTACCTCCAACATTGGCAGCAGCAGAAGCAGTGGTTGAAGAGGACCTTCCATTGAAGATGGCTTCCTTGAAGGACGCCCGGGCTGTAATCAAGAAAGGTGAATGTGCTAACTGGGGCAGGCTCCCTGATTTTACACCTAAAACTGACAAGTTTGGACTGGGTTTTACTGCAGAGGCTCAGAAGGCTGTGCGCAAAGCTAGAACCAGAAGACCTCCTGTGCTCATCACCAATCCAGGAGTGAATGCCATTGGGGATGAAGATGAAGTGGAAGAGTCAGAGTTTGATAGCTGGATCTACCCGACGACTGATGGTGGATTGACCAATTGGACTGCTAAAGATCATACTCCTGTTACTTTTGTTACGCAGTAATAAACTCCTTTGTTTTTGTTATTTGTAATAAACAATGAATTAAAACTCTATGGCCCGGTGTCTTACCCGGGGCACCGTGGCTTCATTTGTGAGGGCATATTAATTGTCATTTTATATATCATGAATAAAGACCTTGGACGTTTTCTCGCACTTCAAATCTTATGATCTTTTTCTTTCTTTCCTTTCTTTATATATTGCAAAACAGCTGTATTTACACACACTCACCCATACAGGTTTCAATCCACTCTGGATCTCACTGGTAACGACTCTGCTACTGCCAGTTATGACTTCGAAAATCCGATCAACTTAGCCGAAGACGAAGGTGAAGATGATTGCGAAGTGCCTGGCGAGCTTGCAAGACTGTTACTCCAGGAAGAGAGGGCAATTCAACCACATGAAGAGCCAGTGGAAACGATAAATCTGGGTACTGAGGCAGACAGAAAAGAAGTCAAGATTGGTGCCAACCTAGAGCTCAGCGTGAAGCAACGGTTGACTCAGATGTTACATGACTACATGGAAATCTTTGCCTGGTCCTACGAAGACATGCCCGGGTTGGATACCGACATTGTGGTCCATCACTTGCCTACCAAGGAAGACTGCCCTCCGGTTAAGCAAAAGGTCCGCCGTATGCGTCCAGAGATGTCCGAAAAGATCAAAGCCGAGGTTATGAAGCAGTTTGATGCCGGGTTTCTTGCAGTGACTTCTTACCCTCAGTGGGTTGCTAATGTGGTGTCGGTACCTAAGAAGGATGGTAAGGTCAGAATGTGTGTCGACTACAGGGATCTGAACAGGGCCAGCCCCAAGGATGACTTCCCTCTACCTCACATTGATGTCCTTGTTGACAATACGGCTTAGCACAAGGTATTCTCTTTCATGGATGGCTTTTCAGGGTACAATCAAATCAAGATGGCTCCCGAAGACATGGAAAAGACTACCTTTGTTACTTAGTGGGGCACCTTCTTCTACAAGGTCATGCCTTTTGGACTGAAAAATGCTGGGGCAACCTACCAACGTGCCATGGTTGCTTTATTTCATGACATGATCCATCATGAGATAGAAGTATATGTTGATGATATGATTGCAAGGTCTCAAACTGAGGAGGAACACCTTGACCATCTGCAGAAGTTGTTTGACCGTCTGAAACTGTACAAGCTGAGGTTGAACCCGAACAAGTGCACCTTCGGGGTTAGATCTGGAAAGTTGCTAGGCTTCGTTGTAAGTGACAAGGGTATTCAAGTGGACCCTGCCAAGGTTAAGGCCATTCAAGAGATGCCAGTTCCTAAGACAGAGAAAGAAGTCAGAGGCTTTTTAGGACGCCTGAATTACATTGCTTGATTCATCTCGCACCTAACCGCTATCTGTGAACCAATCTTCAAGCTGCTGAAGAAAGATCAGGTAGTACGTTGGAACGATGAATGTCAGGCCGCTTTTGACAGAATCAAGGAGTATCTCCAAGAACCACCCATTCTTATGCCATTGGTTGAAGGGAGACCTCTGATACTATACCTGACAGTACTTGACAACTCAATGGGGTGTGTGCTGGGGCAGCATGACGAGTCTGGCCAAAAAGAGCATGCCATTTATTACCTTAGCAAAAAGTTTACCGACTGTGAGACCCGATACTCACTGCTTGAGAAAACTTGATGCGCTTTGGTATGGGCTGCTCGCCGGCTGAGACAGTATATGTTGACTCACACTACCTTGTTGATTTCAAAGATGGATCCTATAAAGTATATATTTGAAAAGCCTGCTCTGTCTGGGAGAATAGCAAGATGGCAAATGATCTTGACAGAATACGACATCCAGTACACGACCCAGAAAGCTATCAAAGGAAGTGTATTGGCAGACCACTTGGCACATCAGGCAGTAGACGACTATCATTCAATGAACTTCGAGTTTCCAGACGAGAGTATCATGATAGTGACTGATTGTGAAGTACTTGGACTGGATGAAGGACCTGAGGAAGGATCCCGATGGTCTATGCACTTTGACGGAGCCTCCAATGCTTTGGGTAACGGTATCGGCGCTATGATCATATCCCCTCAAGGAACTCATACTCCACTTACTGCCCGGCTATGTTTCAACTGCACCAACAACATGGCGGAGTATGAGGCATGCATAATGGGTCTTCAAGCGGCGATTGACTTAAGGATCAAGTTTCTGAGTGTCTTCGGAGATTCCGCTCTCGTGATCAATCAGATCAAAGGAGAATGGGATACGAAACATCCGAACCTTATTCCTTACAGAGAATGTGTGTTGACAATGATACCCCATTTCACAGAGATAACCTTTGAACACTTTCCGAGAGATGAGAATCAGCTGGCGGACGCGTTAGCTACGATGTCTTCTATGTTCAAGGTCAAATGGGACAATGAGGCTCCCCGGATCATTATCTGGAAACTGGACGAACCGGCATACTGTTGTGATCTTGAGACTGAATTGGTGACTGAGAAGCCTTGGTACCATGAGGTGAAGAGATACTTGGAAGCTCAGGAATACCCTGAAGGTGCATCTGTCAATGATAAGAAGTTTCTGAGAAGGTTCGCAGTGAAGTTCTTCCTTAGCAACGACATCCTGTATAAGCGAAACCATGATTCGACCTTACTGCGTTGTGTGGATAAGACTGAAGTAGAAAAGATCATGGCAGAGCTACATGAAGGTACCTTCGGGACACATTCCAGTGGACATACCATGGCAAAGAAGATCCTTCGGGCAGGGTATTTCTGGTCCACAATGGAAGCCGACTGCTACCAACACTCTCGGACATGTCATAAATGCCAGATTTATGCAGACAAGGTGCATGTTCCTCCAGTTCCTCTAAATGTTCTGACTGCACCTTGGCCTTTTGCAATGTGGGGCATAGATATGATCGGTGAGATTAAACCTACGGCATCCAACGGGCATCGCTTCATCCTAGTGGCAATCGATTACTTCACGAAGTGGGTTGAAGCAGCTTCCTACGCCACAGTAACCAAGAATGTTGTGGCACGGTTCATTCGGCACAACCTGATCTGTCGATACGGCGTCCCAGAAAGGATCATTACAGACAACGATACCAATCTTAATAACAAGTTGATCACTGAGCTCTGCGAGCAGTTTAAGATACAGCACCACAACTCTTCTCCTTACCGGCCGAAGATGAATGGGGCTGTAGAAGCAGCGAATAAGAATATCAAGAAAATCGTGCAGAAGATGACAGTGACCTATAAAGATTGGCACGAGATGTTACCGTTTGCTCTACATGGGTACCGTACCTCAGCTAGGACGTCAACCGGGGCAACTCCTTTCTCCTTGGTCTACGGCATGGAGGCAGTCTTGCCGATCGAAGTACAAATACCCTCTCTCCGGATAATGAAGGATGCAGATCTGAGCGAAGATGATTGGATCCAGACACGACTTGATCAATTAAATTTAATTGACGAAAAGAGACTCGCTGCTATTTTGTCATGGTCAGACGTACCAAAAACGGATGATCAGGGCATTTAACAAAAAGGTCAGACCACAAGAATATCAAGTTGGGGATCTGGTAATCAAGCGTATTATCCTTCCTCAGAGTGATCCAAGGGGCAAATGGACCCCTACATATGAAGGGCCATTTGTGGTTAAGCATGTGTTCTCAGGAGGAGCCATGATTCTAACCAACATGGATGGTGACGACCTTCCTCACCCCGCCAATGCAGACATAGTAAAAAGATACTACACATGAAAAAAGACCCGCTAGGTTGACATACCTAGGCAAAAATTAGGGCTTCCCGGCGAACCAAAAGGGTTCGGGCAAAATGAAGGGATGAAATGAAAAAATCTGTACACCCGGCAAGTCAAAAACCTGAAAAGGCGGCTTGGGCAAAAATGGGTATCCCGGTGGACTGAAAACCCGAAAGGGTGGTCCAGGCAAAAGTTAGGGATAAAGCGTAATACTATGTCTCATTGGATCACTTTGCATCCAGAATCCGGTATCTACATCAAGTTCAGACGGCATCGATCAATCAGCTTCATCTTCAGCTAGGTCATCAAGTGATGAGACGCTCGAAGATATAAAGGCGATAGCAGAGTTGGAACCCAGTGGGATTATTCCTTTCACATGGCTGTTTTATTTTCCTTTGTACAAATTTGTATAAACTCTTATTCGGCGGCGTTCTCTTACTAGGACGTCAGCCTCTTGTACATAAACGCCTATTTACAGGCAAATTCAAAAATCAATACAAAAATAACTTTTCAGTTAAAATTGCCAATTGTTTTTCCTTTTTTGTTTTGTTTTGCGAAGAACGTCCAAGGTTCAATTTATGATATATGCATTTGACACTAATTGCTAATTCATAAATATTTGCACACGAAACAAAGGATTAATTACAGGTAACATTAGAAACAGGGGCAATAATGAGTGGTCTAAGCGATCTAATTGTTCTGTCCACCAAGGTACCAAGGTAAGTTCAGCCGAAAAACATGACCAATATATCTTAATTCCCCAGAGAGTGAGTCAGCAAGTCAATGCACTCTCCCCAAGCAAAGTTATACAATCAGCCTCAAGAAAGTTGGGTATCCCCCGCAGATCTCAACATTCCCCAGCACATCATACAGATATTCTTAACAAGCATCCCCGGCAGTCTTAATCTAAGATTGTTCCCCGGCGGCATACCAGATATTCAGCAGAGCCACTTCCCCAATACATTTCAAAATTTCCCCAGGAGAGCCCAATCCAGATTTCCCCAGGAAAATTTGAATCCATCTCCTCCAGCAGGAAGCTTATCCCCAGTAGATTCTGGAAGCTTACCCCCTACAGAGCATGAACGCGTCCCCGGCTTTATTCAAAGGTTATTTCCCTACCAGGATATAACTGGGTTATCCTCAGCCAAAAGCCACGGAAAGATCGTCCTCGGCGAAGTCTTCTTACCCCCAGCGAAGTCTATTAAAACTTCCAACGTAACAACGGTATCCCCAGCGAAGTTACCATCAACATTCCAGCAAAGTACCTCTCTCCCCACAGAGTATTGTTCCCCAGCAAGATCGCTAGAATAATTTTCTCCTCGCAGAGTAATCCATTCACCAAGTTTATTCCCAAACAGAGTTATCTTCTCCTACCGGTATTCTTGCAACTATCATCCCCAGCGGAAACAACAAAGCATTATTCTCCAACATCAGCCCAGGATGTGACTTCCCGGCACCCGTCAAGGATTTACTTTCCTAGACAAAAACATACGTTCATAAACATCACATTTCCATACATTATAGCATGCATATACGCATCATATCTTACAAATCTCATTTATGTTGAGAACATCATTGCTTGATCCATATCATGCATTGCATATGACTGACCTTTACCTTTCAGGAAAGATCCAGTTAAGTTCTCAGCTATGTCTAAGACTTTAGCCTGGTTCAGTTAAATCGACCCTAAGATTTTCCTGATTCTTATCCAGTCAAAGGCCTTCTCTGGTTCAGTCAGATCGACCCTAAGATCTCCCTGATTCTTATCCAGTTGAAGATATTCCAAGACCTTGCCCGGTTCAGTTAAATCGACCCTAAGATTTTCCTGATTCTTATCCAGTCAAAGGCCTTCTCTGGTTCAGTCAGATCGACCCTAAGATCTCCCTGATTCTTATCCAGTTGAAGATATTCCAAGACCTTGCCCGGTTCAGTTAAGTCGACCCTAAGATCTCCCTGATTCTTATCCAGTTGAAGATATTCCAAGACCTTTCCTGGTTCAGTTAAATCGACCCTAAGATTTTCCTGATTCTTATCCAGTCAAAGGCCTTCTCTGGTTCAGTCAGATCGACCCTAAGATCTCCCTGATTCTTATCCAGTTGAAGATATTCCAAGACCTTGCCCGGTTCAGTTAAGTCGACCCTAAGATTTTCCTGATACTTATCCAGTCAAAGGCCTTCTCTGGTTCAGTCAGATCGACTCTAAGATCTCCCTGATTCTTATCCAGTTGAAGATATTCCAAGACCTTGCCCGGTTCAGTTAAATCGACCCTAAGATTTTCCTGATTCTTATCCAGTCAAAGGCCTTCTCCGGTTCAGTCAGATCGACCCTAAGATCTCCCTGATTCTTATCCCAGTAGAAGACATCCAAGATTCTCTCAGCGTTCCTGTTGAGGTAGTAATCGCCCAAGGTTCTCTCAGCGGCCCTGTTGAGGTAGTAATCGCCCCAAGATTCTCTCAGCGTTCCTGTTGAGGTAGTAATCGTCCAAGGTTCTCTTAGCGTTCCTGTTGAGGTAGTAATCGTCCAAGGTTCTCTCACCGTCCCGTTGAGGTAGTAACCATCCCCGATCCATTCATCACCTTTTGAAGCTCCAGACTCGATTTCTGTATCTCGCCAGGGCACGTCTGAGGAGGTTCAAAAATTCGATACCTGTAACCAACCAGGGTGCGTCTACACAAAGAGTTTGAAGACCAGCTCCTGTAACAGGCCAGGTACTCATTTTCTTTTTCAGGTACGCAAGTTCTCGCTAAGGAATCTCTTACGCGATCGACACCCAGATGGCATCTATAAGCCCATCCACCTATCCATCACCTCTCAACATGGCATCTGTAAGCCCATCTTCCTATCTACCAATCTCCAAATGGCATTTGTAAGCCCATTCCCACCATCACACTGCTAACATGTGAGCGCAAATTTCTGGGCACTCTAGTGTTCAATCATCTTCCACCTTCGGATTACGAAAGGCACGTCAGCCAATCTACATCCTCAGGTTTAAGAAGATTGAACAGGGGCAACTGTTGTACCCCAAAATTTGCCCTCCCATTTTCTTCAATATTTGTAAAGAGCATGCTTCAAAGTCTCCCAAGGGTTGCACAGTCCAATGGCCTCCTAACAGTCAAAAATTAGGGTTTTGGTTCTCGCAAAGAAATTGAAGTTTCCAAGGGTCCAAACTAGTCTCACATGCCTATAAACATGGTCAAACATCCATATGCTAAGTTTCAAGACTCACAGCACAAAATTGCACAGTCAAAAACCCTAATTGCCCAACAGTCAACTGCAGGGGCAAAATGGTCATTTGACAGTCAAAAGTCCAAATTTTTGGTCAACATCTTATTTTGAAGCCACAAACATCATTTGATCAATTCTTGATCATGATTTCTCAAGGCATAGCTCAAAAAGTCTCAAGATGCAAAAGTTTCTATTTTTGGACAATTGAAAAAGTCAACTGCAAATTGACCAAGGCATAACTTCCACATGGTTTATCAGAAAAATTCCATCCAAAGCTCATTTTGAAGAGAATGACATTTCCTACAACTCATCTTCACACTTCAAGTCCAAGAAATTCTCTCACAAAAAGTTATCAATTTCAACATTATAGGTCATTTTCAAAAGTCAACAAAAAGGGACTTTAAGTCAAAGACCATAACTTGAGCTTGGTAAATCAAAATGACATGGGACCAAAGGCATTGGTTAGAGGACTTCAAGACCTTTCTAAAATGTCCAAGAACATGATCAAAGCTTAAAAATTGAGCAAGATATGCCTTGTGGAAGTTGGGAAAGTTTTGGGAATTTTGAAAAGTCAACTTTACTTCAAATACCTCAAAATTGCTAATGGGCCTCAATTTCTTCCAAGAATCATCACCCAAAAGCTATGCACGAACCATTGACCCAAAGGGAAGTTATTTTCCTATTTTTAATTAATTAATTGAATATTTAATCTATTTAATTCATTTAATTATAATTAATTATAAGAAAAATACTAATCCATGCTTTTCAAATCTTTTTGTGCATAGAATTCACTCAAGATTTCGTGCACTATTCAATAAGGAAAGAATCAAGGTGATTGGCAATGATTGGCATCAAAAGGACATGAGAAAGATTGGAAAAGATTACATGAAAAATCAAATATGCAAAATCACCAATGCAAGGTTTTGGGCTTGGATTTATGACCTAAATCATTCCTAATACATATGCAAACACAACCCTAATGCTCAGAACAAGCAAGCTGCGCCCAAGAACACAAAACAACTTTGCATTATTTTCATAAAATTTCAAAACTGTTTTCACAGTTCCAGCGTAATTCAAAGCAAAAGAACCATCCCACAAGCTTGCCAAGGTTACCAGGAATCTATTCCAATCAAAACCAAGCTTCCACACGCAGAGAAACGGTAGAACACCATAGCCCTGTTCAAGAAAACTCTCATAATCGTATTTTGATTTATATGCATATTTCATACATTTTAAACGTTGATTTATATTAATATGGACCTTCTGAAACTCATGATACCATTTAATTGTTCTAACCATGCCTGTAGCGAAATATGCCATTAAAATTTTCTAGGGTTGCAGAAGCTGTGAATTGGGATTTTCTTCATAAAGAAAAATTAGGCAACGAGACCAGGTCCATTGAACTCAGGGCATCTGGGCGATTCAATTCCACTAGTTGCGCCCTTTTTATATTTGCGTATGGCCTAATCGTTATTTTTGCAGGTTTGAGTTAGTGGGGGTTTAAAACCCCCGCTATCCATTCTATATTTCTCAGGCAAAAAACCAACAAACAAAGAAGAAGGCTGGTTGTCATCATGTGGTTGGCTGATTCAAAGCTTGGCGCGCGTTTTTTTGTTTTATACCACTTGAACTTACTTTTTATTATATTAATTGTGTTTCATTGTAATAACAAAGAAGATCAGTGGCTCAGATGGTTAGTGCGTTTGCTTGTAGGTATTGGGACCTGGGTTCGATTCCCAGGTCCCCTTGTATATTTTCATGATTTTTTCACTAACCCATTCCAGTGTGACATTCATGCAAAGGAGTATCACGCACCCCTACATCTAAGCCAGCCAGGTGTCTCTGATGGTCAGCCCAATGGCCAGGATGTGCAGCTCATCATAAGCATTAGTCAGCTATTCCACACGTGACCATCAAAAGTCAAACATGGCCTGGAATTGAGTGGGCCTGATTGCTTGCATACACCTCCTACTGGGCCAGAAAACCCCCCCTGTTTGTATATTTTCTTTCTAATTTTCCTCTTTAATTTTAATTCTTTTCAATTTGTTTTAAATTCATAAAAATAATTCCTTATAACATAAAAATCAGAAAATCATAAAACAATAAAAAATATGTTTTATTAATATTAATTTCTATTAATTTTGTAAATAAGTTTTAATAACCAAATTAGTTTAATTGTAGGCTTAATTTTAATATTTTTCTTAAATAAATTAAAACACATAAAAATTAGGGTTTTTTAGATTTTTATTCTTTTCTCAATAAAATAATTCCATCTTATTCTTATTATTAATAATTAATTATTTTTGTAAATAAATATGCCATTTAATTAATTAGGGTTAAATTAGGTTACAACTTAAACATTTTTTAATAAATTTAAAACAATTTAGAACTAGGGTTTTAATTAACTTTTAATTCCAATTTAATTCTCCTTAATTCCATAAACACAAAAACTCTAAAAAAAAGTTCTTTCTTTTATTTAATTTAATTAATTTATGATTTCGATTTAATTTCTTTAAAAGGGTCCAACGCCCTCGCATTCTCAATTTTATTTCTTTTCGCACATTTACTTTTATTTCCTTTTTTAAATTTCATGTAATTGCCCCAAAGCTTTGTAATAGATAATTAGGATATTTACTTTCCGCATTTTATTTATTTCAAATCGGGTCTTGGTTTAATTTGGCGATGTAGACCCGCGCCTTTGTAATAGCGTAGGACTTTTATCTTCCCGCACCTTTTAACTGCTAATAATTTGCATGAAAGAATGAATGGCCAAAAATAAAATCAAAGCGTAGAACACTCAATGCATGACAAGACAAATATAACTGAAAATGACACACAATTCACACACCACTCCTAGGGTATGCCTCACTGTTGCCTTGCCCCTCGAAACGTGGTCGTCGAGTAGAGGACGTTTTAGTAAGTCCTCATGTCCATGAACATGGCATGGGGGTAGCTTCTAAGGTGTCTTCCTATTGCTCTGGTGACCACACTGTCCCTAAACTCGAATTGACCCGAACACCTCCAACGGTGGTGCTACCTACCTCTCAATGGTGGGATGGCACTACCTTAAGGACATTTACACAGCCTAATTCCTTAGGGTAGGTAGACGACTCATGGATACTTGCTCTCTTCAAAAACAAATCAAAAACTCTTTTCACACCGACACTTTCAAAAAGCTTTCAAAATAATTTTTCAAACACTCTTGAGGACTGATATAAGAGTCGATCTGAAATCTTTAAACGAAACTTTTTCAAACCCACTCACACTTTGAAAAGCAAACACTTTTGAAAACACAAATGAGCAAGTATCTAAGAGCCCGTGGATAACCACGGATAGAAAGGATGCTAACACCTTCCCTTTCTATAAATCTACCTCCCGAACCGAGAACTAATCTCAATAAGGAATTTTTCTGTGCTTTTGTCCTTTCCATTTGGAGAAAATAAAAGACAGTGGCGACTCTTGCTTACCGCGACATTTCACGAACCAGCGTTAAACAGTCAGTTCCAGATCCACCGATCACAGTCTCGAAATGATAACAAGGTTGTGTCTAAAGAAGTGCGTTCGAAGCGAAGAAGTGCCAAAACATTTGAAATTCAAATGCAAGCGGGATGTTCGAAATTTGAAATATATGCGCTGGAGCATTCGAAGACACGTGGAAGTAAGAGAGAGGCATTGCTCTGCATGTTCTGAACGTGGCAGAATCTTATAGCAAGACCGTTATGGTCGAAGTAGTATAAATAGAAGTCTTAGCATTAGGATTTCGTGTGTCATATCTATTTGTACAAAACACTCAGTAAACATTCAAATTACCACATGTCTAGGGAAACGAATGCAAGAGCAATGTACGTATGATAGCACCATATGTTTATGATTTAATGAAAACCCTTTATCATTTCCAATACTTTCCTTTATCTTTTTGTCAAATACCATTTACAAGTTTTCTCATTTAAAGTCTTTTTATTCGAAATCTTTTCATTGATGCCTTACATTTAAATGCTTTCTTTACATTTCAAACACTTTATATTTCAGAAACTGTCATACTTTTCATGCCTTTATCTTCAAGTTTTTATCCTTCGAACACTTATTTTTACTTAAAGTCATTTTACAGATTTCTTGCATTAAACGCTTTCTTCGCATTTCGAATCTTTTACATTAACAATTTTGTTTTACATTTCGAAGCCATTTACTTATCTTTTATGCAATTTTACATGTCTTTACAATTAACATTTATTCATGCAATTTAGTTTCGCGCACATATATTTTGATTACACCTTTAGATCTTTAAGAGAGAAATCGAAATAAGTCAAACACCTACACAACACTCTAAATACCAACCATGAATACCTGTTCGATCATGAGAGTTACCCTAATGACCAACACGTCCTAGGATCAATCTAGTCGATCCTACGAGTTACCAGAGAAATTGAATAACAGTCAGTAAGTTTATTCGATAGTTTGGAAGACTAGCGATTGTTTACCAGAAATCACTGGAAACAACCCCATAGATGACTTTTTGCTTCCGCATATTGATGTTCTGGTTGACAACGCTGCTCAGTACAAAGTATTTTCCTTCATGGATGGTTTCTCTGGTTATAATCAAATCAAGATGGCACCTGAAGACATGGATAAGACTACTTTTGTCACACAGTGGGACACTTTTTGTTACAAAGTTATGCCTTTTGGTTTGAAGGACACCGGGGCAACATATCAGCGTGATATGGTAGCTTTGTTCCATGATATGATCCATCACAAGATAGAGGTTTACATTGATGACATGATAGCCAGGTATCAGACTTGAGAAGATCATCTTGACCACCTACACAAGCTGTTCGAGAGGTTGAAAAAGTATAAGTTGAGGTTGAATGCAAACAAGTGCACCTTTGGGGTTAGATCCGGTAAACTCCTAGGTTTCGTCGACAGTGGTAAAGGTATTGAAGTTGATCCTGCCAAGGTTAAAGCCATTCAAGAAATGCCAGCTTCCCGTACTGAGAAGGAAGTCAGAGGTTCCTTGGGACAATTAAACTACATTGCCAGATTTATTTCCCATTTGACCGCTATTTGTGAGCCAATGTTCAAGTTACTGAAGAAAGATCAAGTAGTGAAGTGGAATGAAGATTGTCCGATAGCTTTTGACAAAATCAAGGAGTACCTCCAAGAACCTCTGATTCTGATGCCGCCATTTGATGGAATACCCATTATCATGTACTTAACGGTGTTAGAGAACTCAATGGGTTGTGTATTAGGGCAACATGACGAGTCTGGTCGAAAAGAGCATGCAATATACTACCTTAGCAAAAAGTTTACATACTGTGAAACAAGATACTCACTGCTCGAGAAAACTTGCTACGCTTTGGCATGGGCTGCTCGCTGACTGAGACAATATATGTTGGCTCATACTACTTTGTTGATCTTTAAGATGGATCCGATAAAATACATATTCAGAAGAATGGCAAGTTGACAAATGGTCTTGACAAAATATGATATTCAACACACTAATTAGAAAGCAATCAAAGGAAGTGTATTGGCTGATCATTTAGCTCATCAAGCTGTAGATGACTATCAGTCTATGAATTTTGAGTTCCCAGATGAGAATATCATGCTAGTTACTGATTATAAAGAACCTGGAACATATGAAGGACCTGAACTGGGACCCCGATGGACTATGGTTTTTGATGGAGCTTCCAACGCATTTGGTAATGGAATTGGTGTTGTGATTGTATGTCCCAAAGGATGCCATATGCCGTCTACTGCTATACTTTGCTTTGATTGTACCAACAATATAAATGAGTACAAAGCATACATCATGGGTATCAAAGCTTCCATTGATATGAGAATCAAGTTCTTGGATGTGTATGGGGACTCAACCCCGGTGATTAGTCAGATTAAGGAAGAATGGGACACAAAGCATCCAAATATCATTCCTTATCGAGATTACGTGATGACATTAATTCCATGCTTCGAAGAAATCACTTTTGAACATATTCCACGAGAAGAGAATCAATTGGCAGACACACTAGCTACCATGTCATCTATATTCAAAGTCAGATGGGATAATGAAGCTCCTTGGGCTACTATTGAAAGGCTAGATGAACCGGCACAATGCTACGAAGTTGATACTGATAGAGTAGAAGAAAAGCCTTAGTTTCATGAAGTGAAAAGATACCTCGAGGCTCAAGAGTACCCCAAGGGGGAATTTATCAATGATAAGAAATTTCTAAGGAGGTTCTCTGCCAAGTTCTTTATGAGTAACAGAATCTTGTATAAACGCAACCACGATTCAACTTTGCTTCGTTGTGTAGACAAGAAGAAAGTTGAGAAGATCATGGAAGATTTGCACGAAGGTGTCTTTGGTACTCACTCCATTGGACATACAATGGCTAAGAAGATTCTGAGAGTGGGTTATTACTGGTCTACCGTGGAAACCAATTGCCATCATCATTCCAGAACTTGCCACAAATGCCAGATTTATGCTGACAAAGTACATGTGCCTCTGGTTCCTTTGAATGTCTTGACTGCTCCTTAGTCATTTGCAATGTGGGGAATCAATATAATTTGAGAGATTAAGCCTACCGCTTCCAATGGACATTGTTTCATCCTCGTCGCTATTGATTACTTCACGAAGTGGGTAGAGGCAACCTCGTTTGCTTCTATTACCAAGAATGTTATGTCTCGGTTCATCAAGCATAATCTCATCGGTCGATACGGTATTCCTGAAAGGATCATCACAAATAATGGTACCAATCTTAACAATACTATGATTATGGAACTCTGCATGCATTTCAAGATTAAGTCTCACAATTCTTCTCCGTACCGACCAAATATGAATGGCATATTGGAAGCCCCCAACAAGAATATCAAGAAGATCTTGTAGAATATGGCAGTGACATACAAAGATTGGCACGAGATGTTACCATTTTCTCTTCACGATTATCGCACTTCAGTATGTACATCAACTGGAGCAACCATGTTCTCTCTAGTCTATGATATGCAGGTTATTTTACCTGTTCAAGTCCAGATTCCTTCCCTAAGGATTATGAAAGACGCAGATTTAGATGAAGACGAATGGATCAAACTCAAATTGACCAGATAAATTTGATTGATGAAAAAAGGATTGTGACTGTTTTCCATGGTCAGATGTATCAGAAATGCATGATCAAGGCCTTTAACAAGAAAGTGAAACATCAAGTGTACCAGGCTGGTGATTTGGTAATAAAGCGTATCATCCTACCACAAGGTGATCCCATGGGCAAATGGGCTCCCATATACGAAGGGTCATTCAGGATCAAGAAGATATTTTCTGGCGACACTATGATACTTATCACCATGGACGGTGAAGAGTTTCCGCACCTTGTGAACGCGAACATAGTCAAAAAATACTACGCGTAAAAGAGATCAGCTAGGTTGACAGGCCTAGGAAAAAATAAGGGCATCCCGGCGAACCAAAAGGGTTCGGGAAAAAATTAGGGACACATAAATAAAAAATTGTACACCCGACAAGTTGAAAACCTGAAAAGGCGACTTGGGCAAAAAAGGGTATCCCGATGGACTGAAAACCCAAAAGGGCAGTCCAGGAAAAAGTTAAGGATTAAAGCGTACGACTATGTCCCATTGGATCATCTACTTACATCCAGCATTATAACCAATAACAAGTTTAGACAATATAGATCAATCCAGTCATCTTCTTCCGCTGGCAAGTGATGAGATGCTTGAAAACATAGGGGAAATAGCAGATTTGAAACTCGATGGGATCATTTCCACATTATTGTTTTCCTTTTTTTACCACTTTGTACTTTTCAGATTTTACGATGATTTCCTCTTACTAGGATGTCTGCCTCTTTGTATAAAACTACTTGTTTATAGGCAAACTTTCTAAATCAATACAAGTCCTTTCAAATTTCGAAACTGTTTTACTTCCTCTATTTTGTTTGCAAACACGTCCAAAGATTACTTTGAATGAACATATGCATTTGAACATGATTACTGGTTACAAATATTTGCAAAAAAAAAAGTTATAACAATTACTAAAGACCCTAGGAGTTGTGATAAAGTTTCATATATTCTCAAATCCCCAAAAGATAATCCTCACGAAGTCACTCCCAACAAAGGTACACTTCCGAGCAGGTCTAATATGCCCTCGAGCAGAAATTGGAGCATTGTCCAATAGCTCATATCTATATCCCTAATGGATAGCTGGACATGATCATTTCCCTCAATAGATTTCCTGACAGACAAGAATGTGATCATTTCCCCAGCATCTTGCCGAAACTTCCTCACCACAGTCTATGGAGTTTTGTTCCCCATCAGAGTTTTATTCCCTTAACGCAATTTATAGGAATTTAATTCTCCAGTGGAGTTTATTTCCCAAACACCGTAAAATCCCCGATATAATTCTCTTCTCCAGCAAGGTTTATTCAAGGTGGCTATCCCTATAAGTGTCGACACCTGCATCCGAAACCTGGTCAGATAATGCATCAGAGAAATATCCATCTCTTTTATCCTCAGTCAGGGTATATAAAAATAAAACTCCCCAATAAAAGAATGAAGTACTACTGACTTTATTGGAATGCTTCAATCCCCAAGCAAAAGTCGGAGATCCCCAATAAAGTATCCAAAAATAGAAAGCGGGAATCTCCAGCAAAATCGTTCCTAGCAGAAATTGAAGATTCATATTCTTCATCCCCAACAATATTTAGGGATTTATTTTACCCAACTAAACACTGCTACACAAAGCTACCATTGTCATCAGTGACATCTTGCATACATATATCATTTACAAAATATCATAGCATATGCATACAAAACACATATAATATTGTCATGTATTTTGAGAGCATCATTACGCAATGCATTACATACACCATGACATTGCGTAAAACTAAATTTCTTTTTTCAGGTTAGTTCACAAACAGATAAGTATTGTCAACAATTTATCATCCTTCAGATACAATCAGTCAATGATTCATTCTGATACTCCTTTGGATACAGTAAGGAGTAGACTCATTCCAGTACATCTTCTAGATACAATTCAGATATGATCAAGATATAGATTCATTCTGATACTCATTCCTAGATTCATTCTAATATTCACCCTAGCACATTTACTAAATACAGTCAGACACAGACTCATTCTAATATACTTCTCAGATACCGTCGAACATAGACTCATTCTGATACTCCTATCAATAGACACTTTGGGTGGAATCTATAATCCCATCTCTGTCGACACTTCGTCATCTCTCCTAATGGTATATTTAAGACCATTCAAGCAAGGCAATCAACCAACAGTGTTACTTCGTGCACCGGTGAGTGCAAATTCCCAGGCACTTAAGTGTTCAATCCTCTTCCACCTTCAGATCACGAATGGCGTACATGACAATCTAACTCCTCGGGTTTAAGAAGATTGAACAACGGAAGCTATTGTACCCCAAAATTTTCCCTCCCATTTCCAATACAAATTAATTCAAGACACTCCCTCAGGCTTATAGAAGTTTCAATTGCTCAAAGGTACTCAAGGAATTGATCAGACAAGTCCTCCTCCTAAGAAATTCACCTACAACTAGGGTTTTGTTTTTCTCAAGGAAAATTGAGCTTCTAATGCCTCAAGTGGGTTTCATGGGTCCTCATATGCTTCAAAGAATACTCATGTCAAGTTTTAGGCCTTGCTTCACAAGTTTGCTCAGTCAATTGCTCATGTGAGTGAAAATCAGTTGTATTGGGTAAAAAGTCAACATTGATCAATCTACAGTCAAAATTCAAGATTTTTGGTCAACATCAATATTTTGAAGTCACATTCATCATTTGACCAAGGGTTTTCTTAGGGAGAGGTCAACTGAACTTTGACCAAGCATAACTTTCACATACTTCATCAGAAATTCCTCAACCAAAGCATATCTTGAAGAAAATTCGATTTTGTACAACATTGTCTCTCTAAGCTCAAGGCCAAAAATGCCTCATTTGAGAGATATGAGCCAAAACTTTACAGGTCATTTTGAAAGTCAACAAAAAGAGACTTTTTGTGAAGGAAATTTACATCAAGTTAAAGAATTCAAATGAAAAAGTAATCAAAATGAAAGTAGTAGGAGACATCTTGTGGTTTCCAAAAAGTCTAAGATCGCCTTCATATGAAACAATTTGAGAAAGTTATGTGTTGTGTAAGTTAAGAAATTTTAGAGAAAGTGCATGAAGTTCAATTTGAGCAAACTTGAATTTTTGGACTAATGGGCCTATCTTTTAAGGTCTAAACATGTTTATGAAACCTTATAGGACTTATATGTCCATTCATGCATCATTTTAATTTTTATTTTATTTATTTTTATTTTTATTCATTTAAATACAAAATTAAATCAAATAAATATTAAATAAATGTATAAGGCATAAAAGGCTTGAGATCTGAATCTTTTGGAGGCCCAAGGTCATGCTACAAACCGTGTAGGCTTATTTGCGAATCAAATATTCGTTGTTTTTGGAAGATCTCAACTTATTTTCAAACAAAATCAAAGATATGATTTCATGAGGTATCCAAGCCCACTTTTTGACCTAATCTTCTCTTCTATATATACTTTTCTAATGCCTCAAGTGAATTTCATGGTTTCTCATATGTCTCAAAGAATCCTCATGCCAAATTCCAAGCCTTGCAGCACAAGTTTGTTTAGTCAACTAGTCAGATGATTGAAAATCAACTGTATTGGGCAAAATGTCAACTTTGACCAATTTATAGTCAAACTTCAAGATTTTTGGTCAACATCAACATTTTGAAGTCACATTCATCATTTGATAAAGGGTTGATCATGATTCATCAAGAAAACTCGAGATTCATCAAAAGTCAAAAGTTAGTAAATTAGGGTTTTCTTAAGGAGAAGTCAACTTAACTTTGACCAAGCGTAAATTTCACATACTTCATCAGAAATTTCTCAACCAAAGCTAATTTTGAAGGAAGTTCAATTCTCTACGTATTTGCCTCTCTTAACTCAAGGCCAAAAAATGCTTCATTTGAGAGATATGGGCCTAAACATTATAGGTCATTTTAAAAGTAAACAAAAAGACACTTTTTGTCAAAGCAATTTACATTAAGATAAAGTCTTCAAATGAAAAAATGACCAACATGAAGATTTTAGGGGATATCTTAAGCTTTTCAAAGAGTCAGAGATCACCTTCATATGAAAAAAATTGAGTGAGATATGATTTGTGCAAGTTGGGTAATTTTGAGAAAATGCATGAAATCCAAATTAAGCAAATTTGAATTTTTGGGCTAATGAGCCTATCTTTTAAGGTCCAGACATGTTCCTGGCCTCATAGTAGACCCCTAAATCCATTAATTTATTTTTGTGGTTTTTATTTCTTTGTTTTTTATTCAATTAAAAAGTAAAATAAATCAGATAAAATACCAAATGAATGAATCAAGGCATGAAGATCTATTTTTGAATCAAATCATAAGTCTAAAAAGCTGGTGACAACTTGAAAAAATGTGTAAAGATTGATTGGTACATGATTGGCCTAAAAAAGAAAGATTTCATGCAAAACTTCAATCAAAGATTTGATCATGAAATACAAAATCCACTTTTTTGGACCTAGATCTTCCATTATAAATAGAGAACACATTCACACCAAGGGACACACGAAAATTACTTCAAGAACACCCTCTCAAAAAATCTTAATTTTTGTCAAAAATAGGGCAAAGTCAAAACCAAAGATCCAACCACTTTTAGTCCAAGCCATCCATTGTAAATAATTCCTAAGGTATCTAAGGGTTAGAATAGGTCGAAAGTCATGGCCATTGATGCTTGAAACAAGCATACTCATCTTCTCTGATTTGCTTTTCTTTCAAATATTCATATAAGTAATTTCATGCATTGACAATGTTTATTAACTGCCCAAATGAGTTCTTATTGTTACTTAGAACAGGTTTGAATCATAAAACAGAAGCTCTAACGTGAGAATCATGTTTTTCGTGGCTAGGGCAGTTTGACATGTCTTCTTCAAAACTCATGATACAAGTGTTTTCAGGCCAAACAAACACCAACATTGGATTCACAAGGGTCAAATTAGTGGGATATGATCCTTTTTATGGTCTAACACATGTTATTTTGCAGGTTTGAAAATCCTCTCACCGGAGAAGACGACCGGAGCTAGGGCTCTAGCGCTTCCCTGGCTCACTTTATTTATTATATATTTGTTTGCTTATATTTTAATAACAGAAACGAAGCGCAACACAGTTGCTTGAGACGGAGACATGTAACGTGAAAGACGTGGGTTCGATCCTTGCGTCTTACAGTTATTTTTTGTTATTTTTCAAAATAACTATATATATATATATATATATATATATATATATATATATATATATATATATATATATATATATATATATATATATATATATATATATATATATATATATATATATATATATATATATATATATATATATATATATATATATATATATATATATATATATATATATATATATATATATATATATATATATATATATATATATATATATATATATATATATATATATATATATATATATATATATATATATATATATATATATATATATATATATATAAATCAATGTCTATTTCTCAAACACCAACAGACGCTTGGCCTAGTGGCACGCATTATAGTTTATGAATCCAGAGGGCGTGGGTTCAACATCCACCCTATGCAGTTTTTCTAACCTAATTTTTCTATATTCTTTCTTAATTATTCCTTAATTGTTTTTTAATTAACAATTAACTAACCTAATTTTTTCTTAATAACTAACAAATTAGGATTAGGGTTTTAGTTAGTAATTAATTTTTTTCTTATATTTTTTATTTATTAATTGATTAAATTGGCTTTTTTTATTAACATTAAAATAAATTAGGATTTAGGTTTTAATTACTATTATTAACTTAAATTATTTTCTACAAAAAAATCATAAAACATTTTAACATTCTTTTTCTATTTTCTTTCTTCTTGCTATTTAATTTTCATAGAAAATTCTATAGGTTGCATTCTTTAATTGTAATAGCATAGATTTCTTTTCTCGTATTTTTTTCCTAGTTGTATAACTGCTCACAGGATGTAATAGTGTAGGTTTACTTTCTCACAAATTTTTATACTTATGTACCTTTCCCAAAGCCATGTAATTTCTTAGGACTTTATATTCTGCACTTTATTTTTCTGTACATATTTAACTACTAGTAACTAGGGTTTGCGTGGTAAGACTAAAAACAATCTAGAAAACCCTAATATTCAAGATAAATAACTGAATCAATACACTTCGCACACTTGCACCTTTAGGGTAACCTCTCTTGTTGTCTTACGAATATTAGTCACGTCCCTCAAAAGTGGGGATACTTTAGCAAAAGAACCTCGATCAAATTATCATGTCCCTTTCAAATAAATATCATAATCCCTCGATGACCCTTCGAGCTACCTACAAAATGATCTAGTCCATTTGAGTTGCCTGCAAAATGATGATAGTCCCTTCGATACAATTGCTAAATCATCCTTACTTGTTGCCTTCGATGATCATATGATGACTGTGATACGGTGGGAGAACTGACTAGTGTTTTGCGTTCGTATTCGCACTTGTGCGGTTGAGCAAGAGTCGCCACCGACTTTTTATTTTATCCTAAGGAAAGGTTAAAAAAGCACAGCAAAAACCTTTTGAGATATTTCGTGGGTTCGGGGGGTAGATTATGAAAAGGGAAGGTATTAGCACCCTTTTCATCCATGGTTATCCATGGGCTCTTAGTTACTTGGTTTTTTAGATCACTTGCCTTGATTTTCGATTGCTTGAAAATGGTGTGTGTGTGAGCGTTTTTTGAAAATGTTTTTGAAGAGATGCCTTGTCTTAGGCGACCAATGTATTTGACTCGTGTTTGAGTGTTTTACAAAAGTGTGGATCTTTTTGAAAAGATGTTTCAAATGTTTTTGAGAGTTTGTTTGAAAGTGTTGTGGATTGTGGTTTTTGAAAAGAAGGCAAGTGTTTTTGCAAGTTGATCTCAAGTAACTAAGAGTTTTGTCTACCCTATTGTACTCAAAGGTTTTTGTTATGTTTTAACCCCTTTTTAACAATTTTGTTCCATCATTGAATTTGGTGGACAATCTTGCGTTTAGGAAGTTTATTCGGGACGGGCGCGGGTCATCGTATGGACCATGAATGCAATGGTGCCAAGTGTCTTTGGCAATTTGCTTTGAAGGGACTATGATCATTCCGTTTAGGAAACATTTTGAGGGACTGAGGATCATTTTGATTTTGTTTTGCCAAAGATACTCGACGTGCAAGCATGGCCCATTTTTGAAGGCAACATGTGGGATTACCCTAGAGGGTGCAAGTGTGATTGTGTGTTGATTTCATGTATTTGTCTTGTATTAGGTTATCTAGCGTTTGATTTTATGTACATGCAAACCCTAGATCTAACCATGGTATAATTGAAAGCGGTAAACTGCGAAAATGCAAAATCTACGCTATTACAAAATAGTATCCGGGAGTGGGGGTACATGTGTATGAATGGGGATGAGACTTATAATATCCAATAAGTTACAACCAAATCGAATTTACGATCAAATGTAAATATCGAATATACAAATATAAGATAAACAAATGTGTATAGGGCAATGTGAATATATTTGTGTAAGTGTACAAGTATATGAGTATGTGATTATTTACAGGCGCGGAATGTGAATTTAATGCGTATTTAGGGTATTTATTTAACCTAAGGAATAATTAAGCGTCCTTTTAATGATCTTATATTTCTTTCAATATGTACAAAAGAAAATGTTTTAATTGAATGTCAAGAAATGATTAAATTATGCATAAAAAGGTATCTTCATCTATTATGTAAAAATATTTAGAAGAGAGGAAATGTTACGAGTTTGAAAATTGTCGTTTTGTATTTGATATAAGAAATGTATCTTTGTGATTTTTGTGAGAATATTTGAATAAAAAGAAAAATATTTTCAATTTTAATTATATGATGTAGAAAAATGTATCTTTATTATTATATACAAAAAGTATGAAATGTCAAGAATTGAATTGTGTATATAAAAAAAGTGTAATTTTATATTGTCATGTACAAAATATTTTAATTAAAAAGAATTATGCAAAATGTAGGTTCACTTATTATGTACAAATTAGAATAAGTTTTAATAAAAGAAAGTATTTTAAACAAACATATTTTAGGCATTTATGTATTAATGTATTAGTATATCAATTAAATGTTAATTTAAGAAACAAATTATATTTTTTGTACAAAAGAAAAGATAATTTTAAATATAGAGAAAATAAGTTTCTAAGTGAACCAAAAAAAGAATATTGTTAATGTTTGTATTTTGTTAATTAAAAAGAAAGAATAACGTTTTTTTTTCACAACTGAACTGAGAACAAAAGAAGAAATGGGCCATAGACAGTTCAAGGGTATGAGGCCCACGCTTAGGTCCAGCAACGTTTTAGGGTTTGCATTCGTTTTCATTTGGAGACAAAGGTTTTAGGGTTTGTGTACAGCGCGCCGTTCGTACTTTTCTTCTTCATCTTCTTTGTTCGTCTTTCTCATGCCCAAATGTTCATGAGTCTCACTCGCTCAGGCCACCAACGCCATCAACACCTCCTCTCCAAGGTTAAGCGCGTGACGATTCATTCAAGGTTTAAATTTCGTTTTTTATCTCTTTAGTTTTTTAGGGTTTCAATAATTTGTCTTGCATGCTTAGCTTTGTGTCACGGATTCTGATTATTCACTTTTTTTGTGTTCGAGGGACGAAGAGAAAGATAAAACGAGTTACCTTCGTTGGAGGAGGTGATTAGGAGGCGTTTGGAGGGCCTTTGACGATGGAGGGACGGTGAAGACGCTAGCTTGCTTTGAGACCCTGGTATCTTTGTATATTTCTTTTGTTTATTGGGTTTAATGATGAGTTGCACTGAAAGCTCTTTTTGAAACCTCACTTCTTTCTTCTTCTTTCCTACTGTATGCACGTTGCCTTTGATACTTTTGTTGTCTATGTTGACTTGAGTGTTGCCTTCTCGTGTTGCCTATTGCTTTTCCTCTTCTTCTGCCTTGTATCGCCTTGAATGATTTGCCTATGATGAAGAGCTTCTTCTGAGGCCTAGGGTTTAGTTGCCCTTGAGTATTCATATGCTTTTCCTTTGAAACACTTGATTATGATGCTTTGAGATGAACGCGCTTTTGAACTTCGCCCTATGATGATGCAAATCTGAGGGCTCTTACTGCCTTTGTTGGATTGCCTAGAGCTTTTCTTTGAGTGGCCTTCTGAGATGATGCTTGATGTGTTATTGTTGCTTATGTGGGTTGCCTTATTCTGCTTGCCCAATGATGAGCACTTCCTCTGAGGGCCCGATGTTAGGGTTTGGAAATAGTTTTGGTTTTGACAGGTTAAGGCTTTTTTGGATTAGGCAGGTTGTGATGGTTTAAGCAGGTTTTTGACAGGCAGGGTAAGTTAGCTTCAGGCAGGGTTGTGGTGTAGCTTGCCTATGCAGGTTTTTGTTTGAAGTTTTATGCCTTTCAGGCTTGACTTCAGCAGGCTTGGGATATGCAGGTTATGGTTAATGCAGGTTATGGTTTAGCAGTTCGTGTTTCAGGTTTTCTGATTTTGGCTCTTAAGGGCTGGACAGGTTATATGCTGATATGGCTTTTGGCTTAGGTTTTGTTTCTATGCAGGTTTAAGGGTTTAGACAGGGGTTGAGCTTCAGGCTTGAACTTGGTTTATCAGGCCATTGTTTGGCTTGTATGGTTATGAGGTTTTTTAGGCCATGTATTGCTGGTTTCTGAGCTTAACAGGTTTGCTTCAGTCTGTGGTTAGGCCTCAAGCTTGGCAGTTTGTATCTCTGTTTTTTGTATTGGTTCCCCCCTTTCTGAACTGTGTTTGTTCTTGTGTTATATCTTTTTTCTATGCCTGCCTAAAGCCTAAAACCTGCATCTTTTTTTCTCTCTCTCTCTCTCTTAGTACAGTTTAAATATTAAACTATGCTTTTTTCTGTACTTTTCTGAAAGTGGCTACTGATGGGAAATGATGAAAAAAGAAAGCTTGCTTGCATAATTTCTTACTTCTGCATTCTTTATCTTCTTGACAGCTTTTGTGCTTTTTGATATCTTTGCCAAATCTTTTCATGGCAGCCTTGAGTAAACTTTGGCACTTTTGACAGCAAATTGTACTTCTTTATCTTCTTTGATATCTTTGTGCAGTAACTTGTCCCTTTTTGGATTTTTCAGTTTGGTTGAACTGGGACTATGCAGTTTTGACATTTTAAAATTATGCATTTTGACATTTTGCATTCATGATAAAATTCTTCCCTCTTTGTGAACCGGGAGAAATCTCGTGGTTTGCAGAGAGGGTTAACTGATCCCAATCAGTGGCCCTTAATGATGATTGCAATTTTATCTGTCTTTAATTAATTATCAGTCACTGACTTTTCTTCTTTTGCAGATAAAAATGGATGGAGGGGTACTAAATGAAGACTGAAGAATTAGAAAAATAGGATAGTTTTCTTTTTATTTAATATTTAAATTAATGTAAACCATTGTTTGTAATTAAATTATAAACAATATTTGTACAAATAATTCAAATATCAATAAAAGTCTTTATTATCCAACCAATTCTAATTCCTCTTTCTTTATTGTTTATTTATTTATTTAAAACTCTTTGAATTAAAATAATTGAAAACTAAATTTCAATCACTTAATTTAGAATAATAAATAATTTAAATAAAACAATGTTTTAGTAATTGACCAATTAAACCTGTCCTTTCCAATATCCAAAGCAAAGCAGCAGTTAACCAAAATAAACTGATCAAGCGCATTCCCTTTTCACTGATTCTTTGCCAAGCACTGTAATTCCAAACTGCATATTCTTTGACTGGTGAATTCAAACCAACTGCCTCCTCTTACTGATTAAATTAAAAACAATGCGAATTCGACCCGAATCTTGGAATAACTTGCAAAGTGTTGTGGAAATTTAATCTTTCTGAGAATATGCCCATAAAACCTTAATTCCTGATTAAATGCCAAATAACGTTCGCCTGATCAAAATGCGCCAGAATCAACCACAACCCTAAGCCAATTGTGTGAAACAATCCAGAGCCCTAAAAACCCTAATTTTTGTTTGACTGTTAGAAAAGTCCATTTGTCCGATTCTTGAGCCAGCTTGAAAAGTCAGGAAATGCCTGAAGCTGAGATTTCTGGTGGAAAAATGCGAGGGCAAATTTTGGGGTACAACAATGACCTTACGCCTGTCCCTTCACATCCAATAGCTAGGGCTACCAACCAACTAATGGTATGGATAGTACTATCTCTAAAGGAGAAGGAAAAGAATAAGAAAGACTTTAGTGGGTAAGAAACTCTTAATTGCTTGCTCACAAATTTTACCAAAACTTTTTTTCACACTGCACTTTCAAACAAATATTTTCAAAAATAACACTTTGTATACATTCTTGAGGACTGATACAAGAATCATTACAAAGTCAACCTTACATTGGAAATTTAAAAATATTTTCAAACAAATCACAAACACAAAGCAAGATTTTCAAACGTGAGCTAAGTAATTAAGAGCCCGTAGATAACTATGGATGAAAAGGGTACTAACACCTTCCCTTTTCATAACTTACCCCCCCCCCCTAACTCACAATCTATCAAAGGTATTTCCTGTTCTTTTCACCTTTCCTAGGCTGTTAATGCATGAAGAAAGAGCCATACAACTGCATGAAGAACCAGTCGAGGTTGTGAACTTAGGTACTGAAGAGGACAAGAAATAAGTCAAGATAGGTGCCAACCTAGAAGACAATGTGAAAAAGAGATTAATCCAGATGCTGCGTGACTATGTTGAAATCTTTGCTTGGTCGTACGAAGACATGCAAGGGCTTGACACTGACATTGTGGTTCACATTCTACCAATGAAGGAAGGTTGTCCTCCTATAAAACAGAAGGTTCGTCGTATGCGTCTCGAGATGTCTGAAAAGATCAAAGCTGAGGTTATGAAGTAGTTCAATGCCGGTTTCTTAGCTGTTACGTCCTATCCTCAGTGGGTTGAAAATATGGTGCCAGTACCTAAGAAGAATGGAAAGGTGTATATGTGTATAGACTACAGAGATTTGAATAAGGCAATCCCCAAAGATGACTTTCCACTTCCACATATTAATGTTCTGGTTGACAACACCGCTCAACATAAAGTATTTTCCTTCATGGATGGTTTCTCTAGTTATAATCAAAACAAGATGGCATCTGAAGACATGGAGAAGACTACCTTTGTCACACAGTGGGGAACTTTCTGTTACAAAGTTAGGCCTTTTGGTTTGAAGCTCGTTGGTGCAACATATCGACGTGCTATGGTAGCTTTGTTCCATGACATGATCCATCATGAGATAGAGGTTTACATTGATGACATGATAGCTAGGCCTTAGACTGAAGAAGATCATCTCGACCACCTGCACAAACTGTTTGAGAGGTTGAAGAAATACAAGTTGAGGTTGAATCCAAACAAGTGCACCTTTGGGGTAAGATCCAATAAACTCCTAGGTTTCTTCGTAAGTGTTAAAGGTATTGAATTTGATCTGCAAAGGTTAAAGCCATTCAAGAAATTCCAGCTCCCCATACTAATAAGGAAGTTAGAGGTTTCCTGGGACGATTGAACTACATTGCCAGATTTATTTCCCATTTAACTGCTACTTGTGAGCCAGTCTTCAAGTTGCTGAAGAAATATCAGGTGGTGAAGTGGAACAATGAGTGTCATATAGCCTTCGACAAAATCAAAGAGTACCTCCATGAACCTCCAATTCTGATGCCATCGGTTGAAGAAAAACCTTTGATCATGTACCTGACAGTATTAGATAACTCAATGGGGTTTTTATTAGTGCAACATGAAGAGTCTGGTCTAAAATAGCATGCAATGTACTACCTTAGCAAAAAGTTTACCGACTGTGAAACAAGATACTCACTGCTTAAAAAAAATCTTGTTGCGCTTTGGCATGGGCTGCTCGCCGACTAAGACAGTATATGTTGACTCATACTACTTTGTAGATCTCTAAGATGGATCCAATAAAATACATATTTGAGTAAGTATCAAAACTCGTCTCCGTACCGATCAAAGATGAATGGCGCGGTGGAATCTGCCAACAAGATTATCAAGAAGATCTTGCAGAAGATGACGGTGACATACAAAGATTGGCATGAAATGTTACCATTTTCTCTTCATGGTTACCGCACTTCAGTACGTACATCAACTGGAGAAACCCTGTTCTCTCTAACCTACAATATAAAGGTCATCTTACTTGTCGAAGTCGAGATTCCTTCCCTAAAAATTATGAAAGACGCAGATCTAGATTAAGAAGAATGGATTCAGGCTCGACTGGACCAAATAAATTTGATTGATGAAAAAAGGCTTGCGGATGTTTGTCATGGTCAGATGTATTAAAAATGCATGATCAAAGCCCTTAACAGGAAAGTCAAACATCGGGCATATTAGGCTGGTGATTTGGTAATAAAGCATATTATCCTACCATCAGGTGATCCCAGGGGTAAATGGACTCCCACATACGAAGGGCCATTTGTGACCAAAAATATATTTTCTGGTGGTGCTATGTGTGATACGGTGGGAGAACTGACTAGGGTTTTGCGTTCGTTTTCGCAAATGTTTTGGTTGAGCAAGAGTCGCCACCGACTTTTTATTTTATCCTAAGGAAAGGTTTAAAAAGCACAGCAAAAAACCTTTGAGATTTTTCTTGGGTTCGAGGAGTAGATTATAGAAGGGGAAGGTATTAGCACCCCTTCTATCCATGGTTATCCATGGGCTCTTAGGTACTTGCTTAGATCAACTTGCCTTGGTTTTCAATTGTTTGAAATGGTGCTTTGTGTGTGGTTTTGAAAAGGTTTTGAAAAAGATGCCTTGTATAGGCTACCCTTGTAACAATTCTTTACTCGAATGTTTTACAAAAGGTGTTTGTCTTTTTGAAAAGATGTTTCAAGGTTTTTTGAAAGTTTGTTTTGAAAGTGTTTGTGAAGTGGGTTTTGAAATAAGGCAAGTGTTTTCTTGGAAAGTTGACAAGTACTTAAGAGTTTATCTACCCTAAAGTTTTCTCAAAGATTTTTGTTATGTTTTAAACCTTTTGACAATTTTGTTCCACCATTGCATTTGGTGGACAATCTTGTTTTAGGGGTTTAAAGGGACGGGCGCGGGTCATCGTTTAGACCATAGTTGCAATAGTGTTAAATGTCTTTGGGCAATTTTCTTTAAAAGGGACTTGATCATTCATTTAAGCAACATTTTGTGGGACTATGATCATTTGATTGTTTGTTTTTACCCAAAGAAATTCAACATACAATATGGCCCAATTATTTGAAGGCAACAAAGTGGAATACCCTAGGGGTGCAAGTGTGAAATGTGTTGTCCATTTTTCATGCTCATTTATCTTGTATTAGGTCCAACTATTTTGTTCATATTTATTTGCATACAAAACCCTAATTCTAGCATAGTATGTTTAGAAAGCGATAAAGTGCGAAATTTAAAATCCTACGCTATTACAACACAATAATATGGGGAGGGGGGTACAATGTTTCAAATGGGGATATTTAGACAAGAAATTGAATCTAAGCTATTACATCATTTTCTATGAATATTTACAAGATAAATAAATGTATAATTTAAATGGTAAATAGAACAAATATGCAAGAATGCAAAAGGAATTTTTATATGTATGAAAAAAAAGTATTACTTATGTAAAATAAAAAGAAAATAAAAAATATTATTTTTGGAGTATTTTTGAATTTAGGGCAAAACCCTAATTTTCATTAAATGAAATGCATTAATTATTTAATATGTGTAAGTATTATTTATTATGTACAAAATAAAATAAAGTGAAGTATTTTGTCAAAAATGCATTTTTATATTAAATATTAATTATAAAAATAAAAGGGTATATATTTTGTATTTATCCTAAATATATTAATAAATATATGTATATATGTATTATTTTAAATATGTGTTATATATATAAATAATAATAATTTTTAATGTTTGCAAAAAAAGTATATTTTTTATGTAAAATATTTTCAGAGGGTATAATAAAATAAAAGTGAAAATAAAAGTATTTTTACCTATTTCTCAATACTTTAATGAAATGTATATATTTATTTATCTAAGTATTAATCAAAAGAAAATCATATAAATACCTAATAAATTAAAAATGGTGAGAAAAAAATATTTTTATATTTTTTATGTCATGAGAAAAAATAAACAAAGTCAATCAAAAAAGAAAAAAGTCAAAAAGTTAAGGAAATAAGCAAAGGGGCCTTGGGGGTGTAAAAGCAATTATGTGGTGTGAACAGAAAATGCAACACAAGCCCAGCCCAAATCACTTCTTCTTCAACCTCTGAACAAAAAACGCGCGCCTGCAAGCTTCATTTGAATATCCTGATTCTTTGATTTTTTGAACAAACTTCCAACATAAAAGATGTTAAGCATGAAACCACGATTCCAAATATATAAAGAACATCTCCTAACTCTAAAAAATGAGAGAGAATTTTAATAATCCCAAATCTTAACCTAAGTTTTCTGCCATTTTCAAACCTTAAATTCTCTCAACTCAGGCAAAAGAAATGAAAAGTAAAAGAATGTACATGTTCAGTGGTATGAGTAGGACATTGTTTATTCACAAACTTAAAGCTAATGATGCATAATAAGAGAGATACGAGTTCACCAAGATACCTGTTCAGCTGAAGTTCTATCTTGCAATCTAGGAACTTTCAGTGCAAGGTGATGATTGGAAAAGCTTCCTTGAGGTCCAGGGATGCTATTCCAATGTTTACTTTGTCTTGAAAGCTTCTGAATCGAGCTAGAGAACTTCACCTGCAAGTCAGAAATGTGAAAATGGTGGAAGTGGTTAGAGTGATTACAGGTCGTGCCTTTGCTTTTGGTTAGCTTGCATAGATGGTATGGAAGGTATGTGAACTGATTTGGGCAAGAGAGCTCAAGAGAAATGAGAGATAGCACTCAAACTGCAGGGCCTGCCCTGTTTTTGCAGTTTGAGAGTGATTCTGAGATGGAGGGTGTTTTGAAGGCTAAGGGCTCGTGTATTAGCTTGGTTGTGTTGTGTGTAATTTGTTTGATAACTTTGTTCTTGTGTATGTAAGCTGAGATGGAAGTTGGTGTTAGTTATGCAATGTTTCTTCACTCTTAAGCAAACAAAGGCAACTTGTGTTTCTAGGCCAGTAGAGGACCCTTAATCCTGCTGCAAAGCTTCTCTTGATCAGTGTGTTATGCCCATAATCTTGTGCCAATCAGATTTGCAATGTACTTGTTGGATTTGCAATTGGACATAAAGTGAACTTTTGCAAAAATGGATAGTTTGCTTTATCTAAAAATGGATTAAACCTTCATGTAATGTTGGAACACAAAGAACATGGTCTTGGCACAAAGAGTATGCATTAAATTATTGAGTGTAACTTGGTTTAAGGACCTGTAATCTAGCCTAAAGCATGCTGAGTTCAAATTGCAAGGTTATGAACATGTAACTTGGTCATGAACAAAGTGAGTTTTTGCCATATTGTGAAATTCGATTCTCCCTAACCATGAGGTTGTTTGAGAAGTTCTTGGACATTTTGGAAAGCTTGGAATGTGTAATACAATCCATCTTTGAAATGAAATTTGAAATTCCAAGTGGAAGTGTATGGAAAATGGTCTTGAAGTTAGGTAGAAAACCTTGTCAAAATAGGTCAAATTTCACTAAGTTAAGAATGGTTTAGTGCCCTTATTCAAAAATTTGTAACTTGAGATGCAAGCTTCAAATGAGAAAACTTTGTGAATCAAAGTTGTAGATTATGCAACAAGCTAAAACTTTCATGTTTTGACTTTTGTTTGAATCCACATGAATCATGGTGAACAAATGGGGCAAAGTTGGGAAAAAATTAGGGTTTTCCATAACTTAGAAAAATTCTAAGTTATGAAAAATTCCATTTTAAACCCTAATTTGCATTTCTTGGTTTCTTGGTGAACAAGTTTCATGATTTGGCAAGTTTTGATGAAAAATGAATCTTGATTCTTGATTTTGACCAAAAAGTCAAAGTTTGACTTTTCAGTACACAGTCAAAATTGATCAATTGACTGGGAAATTCAACTGTCAATCTTGTGTACTTGGGATCTTTTGAACTTGTTGAGCATGTCAAGATAATTCCATGGGGTCTTTGAGTCCATATGTGAGCTTGGTTTGCCATTGGCTAGGTCAAACAGTCAAAAATTGCCTTTGTACAGTCAAAACCCTAAAAATGACCATTTTGCCCTTTTGGTGATCTAATCAAATTTCTTGGGGAATTGTGATCCAAACTTGATCAAATGGTTCATATGAGTTCATAATGTTGATGTGGGTAAAATTTCATGAGGTTTGACTGTCAATTGACCACAGTTGACTTTTCCCCCAATACAGTTGATTTCCAGGTCAACTGTCCAATTGACTGGGCAAAACTTGGAATCAAGACTTGAAACTTGATATGGGTAAACTTGGGAGTCCAATGTGAAGCATGAAAGTCATCTTGGGAATTTTAGGTCAAAGCATCTTTGTGCAAACACAAATCCTAATTTGAGTCAACAGTGCAAGGAGAGGTCTTGAGCAGATGAAACCCTAACTGGATCTTGAGCTTCAAGGGCTTTGTGGTGAGAAATCAATGAGAAATGGGAGGGCAAATTTTGGGGTACAACACTATGATACTTAATACCATGGACGGTGAAGATTTTACACACCCTGTGAACGCAGACATAGTCATAAAATACTTCGCATAAAAGAGACCCACTAGGTTGACAGGCCTAGGCAAAAGTAAGGGCATCCCGACGAACCAAAAGGTTTCTGGAAAATATTAGGGATATATGTAAAAAAATTGTACATCCGGTAAGTCGAAAACCTAAAAAGGCGGCTTAAGAAAAAAAGGATATCCCGATGGGCTGAAAATCCAAAAGGGCGGTCCAGGAAAAAGTTAGGGATTAAAGCGTACGACTATGTCCTATTGGATCACCCATCTACTTACAGCCAACTTCATTACTAGCGTCAAGTTCAAACGGTACAGAACAATTCAATCATCTTCTTCCAACAACAAGTGATGAGATGCTTGAAGACATAGGGGCAATAACAGAGTTGAAACTTGATGGGACCGTTTCCACATAGCTGTTTTTACTTAGTTTTCTTTGTATCCTTTCTTCATTCTTACTACAATTTCCTCTTACTAGGATTTCTTTCTCTTTGTATAAAACTGCCTACTTATAGGAAAACTTTCAGAATCAATGCAATTAGATTTCAAAATTAAAAATTGTTTTACTTTCTCTGTTTTGTTTGCAAAAACGTCCAATGATTACATTGAATGAACATATGCATTTGAACATGATTATTGTTAACAAAATATATGCATAAAAATAGGATTAGCATTTACTAAAGACTCTAGGAGTTGGGATAATGTTCAAGTCATCCACAAATCTCTACAGAGCAATCTCCATAGAACCATCTCTACAGAGCTATCTACACAAGCTCATCCTCAACAGAAATATATTCCCCAGAAAATCTAATATGCCATCAGACATAAATTGGGGCATCTTCCAGCGGTTCACCTTTATATCCCTGATGGATAGCTTGACATGATCATCTTCCCTAATAGCGCCCCTAACAAATAAGGAAGTTTGATCATTTCCCTAGCATACAGTGGAAACTTCCTCAGTGCAGCCTATGAAATCCCGATCCCCATCAGATATTATTTCCTCAACACAGTCTACAGGGTTTATTTCCCCAACAGAGTTTATTTCTCTGATATTACAATCCCCCGACATGATTCTCTTCCCCGGCCATATGTCATTCAACTCTGTCCTCCCTAGAAGAGTTGACATCCATATCTGAAACTTGGTCAGACAAAACATCAGAGGATTATGCGTCTCTTTTGTCCCCAGTCAGGATACATAAGAATCAAAGCCTTCGAAAGAATGATGAACGACTAATTTTATTGGAATTCTTCTATTACCAAGCAGAAGTCGAACATCCCCAACTGAGTGTCCTCAAATAGAAAGTGGGGATCCCTAGCAAAGACATTCTAAACAAAATTGAGAAACTACTGTCTTCATCCCCAACAACAGCCAGGGATTTATTTTCCCCAGCTAAAGATTTATATGAAGCTACTGATATGTTCCAGCGACACATTGCACCCATACATCATTTACATAATATCATAGAATATGCATATGAAACTCATATAGTATTCTCATTTATTTTGAGGGCATCATTACACAATGCACTTCATGCATCATGATATTGCATAAAACTAACTTTGTATTTTCAAGTTAAGTTCCCGAACAGACGAATATTATCAGCCATCTATAGATAAGTTGTAGACCAATCCCCGAAACAAAACTAGGGGACTATCTACATTACCAGATAATTTCCTTCAGAGACTCATTCTGAAAAGCATTCCCCTAAGAAACTAAATCTGATGACCATTTCCTTCAGAGACTGGTTCTGACGAGCATTTCCTTCAGAGATTAATTCTGAAAAGCATTTCCTTCAAAGATTCATTCTGAAAAGCACTTCCTTCAGAGATTTATTTTGAAAAGCACCTCCGTCAGAGAGTCATTCTGACGAGCATTTCCTTCAGAGATTTATTCTGAAAAGCACCTCCCTCAGAGATTCATTCTGACAAGCATTTCCTTCATAGATTTATTCTGAAAAGTACCTCCCTCAGAGATTCATTCTGACGAGCATTTCCTTCAGAGATTTATTCTGAACAGCACCTCTCTCAGAGATTTATTCTGACGAGCATTTCCCTCAGAGACTGAATCTGACGAGCAGTTCCTTCAAAGCATCATTCTGAAAAGCATTTCCTTTAGAGAATCATTCTAAAAAGCATTTCCCTCAGATAGGATCGGATAAATTCATTCTGAAAAGCATTCTTCAGATAAAGTTAAGCGTAGACTCATTCTGATACTCCTATCAACAGTTACTTTAGATGGCATCTTTAAGCCTATCTCTAACGACACTATATCACTTCTCCTAATGGAATCTTTAAGACCATTCAAACAATACAATCAACCAAAATTGTTACTTTGTGCACATGTGAGTGCAAATTTCTGGACACTTACGTGTTCATTCCTCTTCCACCTTTAGATCTCGAATGAGGAGCATTCCAATCTAACTCTTGAGGTTTAAGAAGATTGAACAGGGGAAGGTGTTGTACCCTAAAATTTTCCCTCCCATTATTCAATAAATATTATTTCAATAGGTCTCCCCATGCTTCTAGGGTTCTCAATTGCTCAAGACTACTCAAGGATTGATCGGACAAACTCTCCTCCTAGGCAGTTGACCTACAACTAGGATTTTGCTTCTCTCAAGGAAAATTGGACTTCTAATGCCTCAATTGGATTTCATGGTTTCTCATAAGTCTCAAAGAATCCTCATGCCAAATTCAAGCCTTGCAGCACAAGTTTGCTCAGTCGATTAGTCAGATGATTGAAAATCAACTATATTGAGCAAAAAGTCAACCTTGACCAATTTACAGTCAAACTTCAAGATTTTTGGTCAACATCAACATTTTGAAGTCATATTCATCATTTGATCAATGGTTGATAATGATTAATAAATAAAACTCAAGATTCATCAAAAGTCAAAAGTTACTAATTAAGGTTTTCTTAAGGAGAAGTCAACTGAACTTTAACCAAGCGTAACTTTCACACACTTCATCAGAAATTTCTCAACCAAATTTAATTTAGAAGGAAATTCAAATACCTACAAATTTGTCTCTTTAAGGTCAACACCAAAAATGCTTCATTTGAGAGATATGGGCCGAAACATTACAGGTCATTTTAAACGTCAACAAAAAGATACTTTTTGTCAAAGCAAATTACATCAAGATAAAGGTTTCAAATGAAAAAATGACCAACTTGAAGATTGTAGGGGATGTCTTTATATTTCCAAAGAGTCCAAAATCACCTTCATATGATAAAAATTGAGTGAGATATGATTTGTGCAAGTTGGGAAATTTTGAGAAAATGTATGAAATCCAAATTAAGCAAATTTGAATTTTTGGGCTTATAGGCCTATCTTTTAAGGTCGAAACGTGTTCCTGACCTCATAATAGACTCCTAAGTCCATTAATTTTTTTTTGTGGTTTTTATTTCTTTTTATTTTTGATTTTTATTCAATTAAAAGCAAAATAAATCAAATAAAATACCAAGTGAATGAATCAAGGCATGGAGATATATTTTTGAATCAAATCATAAGTCTAAAAAGCCGGTGACAACTTGCAAAAAATGTGTAAAGATTGATTGGTACATTATTCGCCTAAAAAAGAAAGATTTCATGCAAAACTTCAATCAAAGATTTGATCATGAAATACAAAAGATTGGTTGCACTTTTATTGAGCTAAATCTTCCATTATAAATACAGAACACATTTAGAACAAGAGACACACGAAAATTGCCTCAAGAACACCCTCTCAAAAAATCTCAATTTTTTTCAAAACAAGGGCAAAGTCAAAACCAAAGATCCAACCACTTTCAGCCCAAGCCATCCATTTCAAATCATTCTTGAGGTATCTAAGGGTAAGAATAGGTCGAAAGTCATGGCCATTGATGCTTGAAACAAGCATACTCATCTTCTCCGATTTGTTTTTCTTCCAAACATTCATATAATTAATTTCATGCATTGCTAAAGTTTATTAACTACCTAAATGAGTTCCTGTTATTACTTAGAACAGGTTTTAATCATAAAACAAGCTTTAACATGAGAATCATGTTTTTCCATGGCTAGAGTAGTTTGAGATGTCTTCTTCGAAACTCATGATACAAGTGTTTTCAGGCCAAACAAACACCACCATTGGATTCACAAGGGTCGAATTAGGGGGATATGATCCTTTTTATGGTCTAACACATATTATTTTACAGGTTTGAAAATCCTCTCACCGGAGAAGACGACCGGAGCTAGGACTCCAGCGCTTTCCTGGCTCACTTGCTTTATTATATATTTGTTTTCTTATATTTTAATAACAGAAACGAAGCGCAATGCAGTTGGTTGAGACAAAGGCATGTAACGTGAAGGGCGTGGGTTCGATCCCTGCGTCTTGCATTTATTTTTTGTTATTTTTCAAACTAACGCGCATGTTTTATATATATATATATTAATCAATACCTATTTCTCAAACACAAACAGGCGTTTGGCCTAGTGGCAAGAAGTGTAGTTTGTAAAGCCAGGGGGCGTGGGTTCAACACCCACCCCATGTAATTTTTTTACCATATTTTTCTAACTTAATTTTTTTATTTTCTTTCTTAATTATTCCTTAATTATTTTTTAATTAAAAATTAACTAACCTAATCTTTTTTCTTAATAACTAACAAATTAGGATTAGGGTTTTATGTAGTAATTAATTTTTTTCTTATATTTTTTATTTACTAATTAGTCAAATGGACTTTTTTTCTTAACATTAAAATAAATTAGGATTTAGGTTTTAATTACTATTATTAAATTATTTTATTTTCTACAAAAAAATCATAAAACATTTTAACATTCTTTTTCTATTTTCTTTCTACTTTCTATTTAATTTTCATAGAAAATTGTACAGGTTGCATTCTTGAATTGTAATAGCGTAGATTTATTTTCTCACATTTTTTCCTAATTATATAACTGCTCACAGGATGTAATAGCGTTTGTTTACTTTCTCGCAAAGTTTTATACTTATGTACCCTCCCAAAGCCATGAATAGCTTAGGACTTTACATTCCGTACTTTATTTTTCTGTACATATTTAACTACTAGTAACTAGAGTTTGCGTGGCATGACTAAAAACAATCTAGAAAACCCTAATATTCAAGATAAATAACTGAATCAATACACTTCGCACACTTGCACCTTTAGGGTAACCTCTCTTGTTGCCTTACGAATATTGGTCATGTCCCTCAAAAGTGGGGATACTTTAGCAAAAGACCCTCGATCAAATCATCATGTCCCTTTCGAATAAAGATCATAATCCCTCGATGACCCTTCAAGCTACCTATAAAATGATCTAGTCCCTTCGAGTTGCCTACAAAATGATGATAGTCCCTTCGATAATATTGCTAAAGTATCCTTACTTGTTGCCTTTGATGACCATACGATGAGTTTACACTTGTCCCTTCACATCCAATAGCTAGGGCTACCTACCAACTAATGATATGGATAATACTATCTATAAAGGAGAAGGGAAAGAATAAGAAAGACTTTAGTGGCTAAGAAACTCTTAATTGCTTGCTTACAAGTTTTCTCAAAACTTTTTTTCACACTACACTTTCAAATAAATATTTTAAAAAATAACACTTTGTATACATTCTTGAGGACTGATACAAGAATCATTATAAATTCAGCCTTACATTAGATATTTCAAAATATTTTCAAACAAATCACCCATATAAAGCAAGATTTTCAAAAGTGAGCTAAGCAACTAAGAGCCCGTAGAAAACTACAGATGAAAAGGGTGCTAACAAAATTCTATCAAAGTTCTTTCCTGTTCTTTTCACCTTTCATAAATATTAGTTAACAGAAAAGTCAGTGGCGGCTCTATCTATCCGCACATTTGGATAAAACCAAAAAGTCAGTTGTCCCACAGTATTACAGAATGGGAGACTCTGCTGGGGATTACTACTTTAAAAAGAGGGATTGCCTTAGAGTTTAAGATCACTTTACTTTCTTTTAATTGTATTCTTTGATTGCTTTACTTTAAGGGTTTGTTTGGGTTCAACTGCTAGTAAGATCCTACACCCGGATCTAGGGATGCCTTAGGTAAGTAGCAATAGATCATAAAGGTTGTACGGCATAGATCGATATAGTTAACATGATGGCTACAGTTAGTGTGACACTTTTGTTTGTATTGATGTTCCTTGAGTCAGTCAAGGATAACATTAGGCTTCTGCGTCGTATCGTTAAAACTAACTTACTTTTATGACCTTATTGACCCATCTTGGCCATTAGAAGGTAGTGAGATTACCGGATTTGGTGCAGTCCCAGGTTGGCTGATACTCAAAACTACGCTCATTGAGATTTGACTTTTGGGATGTTTTAGTGGCAAGCTAATTTTCGTGCTAAAATAAAGTCTACGAGAAATATCAGTGATATGAGATTCCTAGAACCCAATTACTATTTTAGGACAGATTGAGCCAACTTAACTTCAATAGGGAAGGTTACTTACCTATGGACTTCATGCAAGCCTTAAACCTAAGGCTCTTGTGTGACTTGTGTGTGTTTGCTACTTATCTAACATGAACATGTCATTATAACATCATATCATCATAACATAACATTTTCACTAACCATTTCATGGACCTAGGGATTTATCTTTGTTCTTTGTTGTAGGTTATGGCCTCCGCTCACAGAAACGCTATCTGGATCAAATTTTTAAAGGTATCTTCCCAACTTAAGGAGTTTGATTCAAAGGTTCCCAAAAAACCTCAATTCACCAAAAGGCATGGTTATCTACTCAGTTTGTTTACCTCGGGTTTTGAAGAAGACATGATGAGTGTTTTGTTACAGTTCTTTGATCCTGAGCATCATTGTTTTACCTTTCCTGATTATCAGTTGGTACCCATAATGGAAGAGTTCTCTAAGATACTCAGAGTACTTATTCTTGATCAAACACCCTTCACAGGTTTAGAGAAAGTTCCAAAACCTGAAGATATTGCATCAGCCTTACATCTGAAGCGGTCCTACATTGTATCTAATTGGGAAATAAGAAGTGGAGTCAAGGGACTTATTGCTAAAAATTTATAGAGAAGGCTCAGTTGTTTCTGGATGCTATGAGTTTTCATACTTTCGAGGAGATCTTGGCTCTATTGATCTATGGTTTGATACTATTCCCTAATCCAGACCAACTCATTAATGTGAACACCATCAAAATATTTCTTACTCATTATCATGTGCCTACTTTCTTGGAGATATTTTGCATTCTCTTCACCCTCGTATCATGAGGAAGCGAGGGACTCTTATGTTCTGCATACCTTTACTATCCATGTCGTTTATTTTGCACCTTCCTCGATCAATGAGAAAGAACGAACAAGGTTTGAGGTGGTCTCAAAGGATGATGTCACTCTCTCATTCAGATATTTATTGGCATTCCCGATCTCAGGAAGATATCACTATTATTTACTTCTATGGGGAATTCCCTGATGTGCCACTCCTTGGCATAATGGGAGGTATCACTTACAACCCTTCCCTAACTCTACGTCAATTTGGTTATGCTCGAAGAGACGGTCCTCATGATATGCTCATCCAAGGTATTATATTCGATTACAAGAATGATCCTCAAGGTTACCATTAAAGGTTTATACGTTCTTGGGGCATGGTGAATAAGATTGATAGCAAGACTTTGGGACAGAAAAACTCCATCCCTCTGGAGCCCTACCTCAGATGGGTGCGATCTCGTGCTCAAAATCTTATAATGCCATATCATGTTGTACTACCAGTAATTGTGGAGCCTGTTACTGAAGGAGATATTCCTCATACCGTTCTTCATCAAGATATGCCTACTGACCTTGAAGAGCTACAAAAGTCTTAGATTCAACTGAAAGAAGAAAGGGACACCTTTGAGACTCAGTTCTATGCTAGTGAGAAGAAAGTATTAGAGCTGACCAAACACCTTCACGAAGAACAGAGCCTTAATGCATATATCAACACAAAGAGGAAGCATCCATGGGAGAGTTGAGTCATAATTTATTCCTTTGTAGCCCTTCTTTTTGTTTTCATTCTAAGCCTAAAAGGTGTTTATAATCTGAACTTACTAACAATAATCTTTGTTGTTGTTTCCTTTTATTAACATATTTAAATCCCACAAGGAACTTGAAAACATTGCAATGCATATACATACCATACATATCATTACATAACAGGTTTCCAAGACATGTTTTCTCATCTTATTGTTGTTTATTTCAGCAGAAAATGGCTCTTGAACAGACAGTCAAAGATCTCCAGGCTCAGAATGCCCAGTTCCAACAGATGTTCCTAAACTTAGCCAAGGGGCAGGAAGAACTGAAGATTCTTATCACCAATGGAAAGAATAATAATACAAGGAAACCAATCGGCGTCCTTAACATGGGGAGGAGGTTCAGAGGTTCAGTCAAGCAAGTTCGAGATCTTGATATCCCATCGGACGAAGATGACAACCAAGATGAAGATGGTAAAAGTGTTAAAACTAAAAGAAACAACCTTGGTTCTGACAAGTTTCCTGATGAAGAGGAAGAGTATTATTTGGATGAACAATATCCCCTGCCGACGAGAAGTATAAGCTGTTAGAAGAGCGTATAAAAGCTATTGAGATCCAGAAGGTGCCTAGCTTGAACTTTGAAAAATTGGGTTTAGTCTTAGGAGTCGCCATTCCTCCTAAGTCCAAAACTCCTACCTTTTCCAAGTATGATGGCGCTTCTTGCCTGAAGCTGCATTTGAGATCATGTGTTCAGAAAATTCAACCATACACTGCTGACAAGAAATTGTGGTTGCATTTCTTTCAAGAGAGTCTGTCTGGAACACAACTAGAATGGTATTATCAACTTGAAGGTACCATTTGAACATAAATAATAACAATTTTTGTTTGATTTTACAAAATTCAAGATAAGAAAATAAAATTAATCCTTGATAATATCATTTTCTTTACCTTTTTTGGTTACATTGTGTAAATAATTTGTTTGATATTTTCCTCTAGTACTAAAATTTCATAAAAAATATCTTACTGACTCTTAGGCATTAATCTAATTTACTATGATTTTTAATTGAATTTACACTCCAATTTTCTTTCTTTTCTAAATTTTAGAAATTAATTTTGGTTTTTGACCTTTCTTCTTGCTTAGGTCTTAAGAAACATTTTAAAACCTAATTTAGTTTACTTGTAAAAATCAAAGAAAATATGTTTAATTTCCTTGGATGAATTAAAATAACAAAAATCAATTTTTTTAAATTTTAATTTTGATTTTACATTTTTTACAAATATTATACTAAAAATCTCTAGTTTGACCCTCTTATTAACTAGTCTTGGAAATTACTAATCATTTCTAACCCCTCAAATTAATCCAACGAATATTAACCATGTTTATGACTTTTACAAGCCTTTATAAAGTTAGGTTTTAATTGGCTCAATTTTAGGAATTTTTCTTCTTTTTTAAAAAAAAACTAATTTTGATTAGGGAGCATATTAGGCTTTACCTTGACCATTTATTTGTGTTTAGAAGTTTGTGTGCATAGTTTAAGGATTGATTCTATCTTTCTTCATTCTCTCATTCCTCTAACACATTTCTTTCCCATTCAACCTTGAGTACTTCTTATCCACCTCTCTTGGTGTGTTTAAGATTTCCATTCCTTATTTTGTTTGATAGTGTTGATTAATCTTCAAGCTTGGTCATCTCTTTTCTCTTCTAGACCCACCTCTTGTAAGCTCCCCATAGGATATTTAAATAAATCTTTCCTAAAGTTTGAGTTGAATAGACCTTAGGCTTATATCCATGTATGCCAATATTAGGTAGATATTCCCCTCTTTTATCCTCAACTATAGGATCAATATTGCATGACAACACTAGGGTTATATTGCTAGTCTCCCCTTAGACTTTTCTTTCTCCTTTGCATTTGCATTAACACAAAAACTTCTTTTTCTGGCAAACTTCAAAATACTTAAAAATTACTGATGAGAATCATAACTTTGTTGATCATGGGAGATGATAAGCAGGTTTCTTCTCGATCTTATTGTTTTTATGTTCTTCTTGGTGTGGTTCAAGTCTCCAATTCTCCTTTCATGAATAAGTGGAGAAATGGCTAATATCTCTCTCTTGAGATCAACTAGTTGTTCTGTAACAAAAACACCAACCAACGCAAACTTTCTTTCCTTTGGGCTTTTCTTTAAAACCTTTTCAGAAGAACATGTTAATTCACTTTTGTACTGACGCATAAGTCTCCAAAGGTCGAGTTGCAACAGAAGGCGAAATTAATATTATTCATTAAAAGATATAAACAAACAAAACTTTTGAAGACGAACTACAGCTGCTCTGATTCCTTAAAATGGATATGTAGGCATTGGGGTAGGGCCCGAACGAGCACAACTTTTATTTTCCCTACATTATTTTATCTTTAATTTTGCATTCATCCCCCTTTTATATCTTTATTTATTAAGCTTTAGACATAAAATTCACACCCTTAGATCAGAACAAACACAAGTGGATCCTGTGGAGTACCACAGACGTGTCAAGTGCTAATACCTTCCCTTCGCGTAACCGACTTCCTTACCCAATATCTATGGTCGTAAGACCGTGATTTCACCCCTTCAGGTTTTCTCAATGTTTACCTTTCCCTTGCCGTAGGATAAACGACGTTCGATGGCAACTTCATTGAATTCTATCTTTGATGATTTCTGCCGGTTGTTTCACCTGTGAACACGGACATAGTCAAAAATACTACATATGAAAAAGAGAGCCGCTAGGTTGATTGGCCTAGGAAAAAAAAGGGCCTCCAGGAGAACCAAAAGGGTTCGGGCAAAAATTAGGGATATATATATATATATATATATATATATATATATATATATATATATATATATATATATATATATATATATATATATATATATATATATATATATATATATATATATATATATATATATATATATATATATATATATATATATATATATATATATATATATATATATATATATATATATATATATATATATATATATATATATATATATATATATATATATATATATATATATATATATATATATTATAAACCCGACAAGTCGAAAACCTGATCAACAGTCAGGGATTTATTTTCCCAATCGAGGATGTTATGCGAAGCTATCGATACGTTCTAGTGACATCCCATATTCATACATTATTTACAAATATCATAACATATGCATACGAAATGCATATGAAACTCTCGTTTAATTTGATAACATCATCATGCAATGCATCACATACAACATGACATTGCATACAACTAAATTTTTATCTTTCCAGGTAAAAACATACAAACAAACTAATATCATCAACAATTTTCAAACATGTCACTGATTAATTCCCAAAACAAGACGGGGAAACTATCTATATGACCAAACACAGATTAATTCCTAAAACAAGACAGGGCAACTATATGCGAAAACAAATTGTAGATCAATTCTGGAAATAGGACGAGGCGACTATCTACATGAACAAGTTGAAGGTTAACTCCCCAAAAAGGACGGGGAAACTATCTTTTTATCTTTATGACTAGGTGGAGATCAATTCCTGAAACAGGACGGGGCGACTATCTTTATCACCGGGTGGTATGAATTCCTAAAATAGGACAAGTTTACCAACAAAAACAGACTGTAGATTAATTCTAGAAACAAGATGGGGAGAATATCTACAAGATAAACATCTCCCTCAGTAACTGAATTTTGACAAGCATCTTTCCCTCAGAGACTAAATCTGACAAGCAGCTACTTAATCACCTTCCCCGAGGGTTCATTCTTGAAAGCATTCTTCAGATATAGTCGAGCATAGACTCATTCTGATACTTCTATCAATAGTTACTTTAGATGGCTTCTAGAATCCCATCTCCAACGACATTCTATCACCTCTTCGAATGGAATCTTTAATCACATTAAAGCAATACAATCAATTAACAGTGTTACTTCTCGCACAGGCGAGTGCAAATTTCTAAGCACTTAGGTGTTCAATCCTCTTCTACATTTCAAATCACGAATGCAGGACTTACGCCAATCTAACTCCTCAAGCATAAGAAGATTGAACAGGGCAGCTTATGTACCCCAAAACTTGCCTCTCATTTTACTCAAAACATTCTCCTAGGGTTCTCAAATGCTTAATTTTACTCAAGAATTGATCAGACAAATTATCCTCCTAAGCAATGGGACCACAACTAGGGTTTCACCTTTCACAAGGAAGTTTGGGTTTCTAAGACCTCAAGTGGTTCCCATGGTTTCTCATATATCTCAAGGAATGCTCATGCCAAATTTCAAGCCTTGCATCACAAGTTTGCTCAGTCAATTGCTTAGATGACTAAAAATCAATTGTATTGGGTAAAAAGTCAATTATGGTCAACATACAGTCAATCTTCAACATTTTTGGTCAACATAAAGATTTTGAAGTCATATTCATCATTTGATCAAGGGTTTATCATGATTCATAAATAAACCCAAATCATCAAAAGTCAAAAGTTGCGAAATTAGGGTTTCCTTAGGAGAAGTCAACTAAACTTTGATCAAACATAACTTTCATATGTTTCATCAGGTTTTCCCTAACCAAAGAAATTTTTAGAATGAAATTTAGTTCTCTACAACTTTGTCTCTCTAAGATATATTCCAAAAAATGCTTCATTTGAGAGATATGAGCCAATACATTACAGGTCATTTCAAAAGTCAACAAAAAGACATTTTTTGTCAAGGCAACTTACAATAAGATAAAATCTTCAAATGAAAAAATGATCAACATAGAGATTGAAGAGGACATCTCGGGATTTCCAAAAAGTTAAAGATCACCTTCAAAAGATGAAAATTGAGAGGGTTATGACCATTGCAATTTGGGAAATTTTGAGCGAATGCATGAAGTTTAAATTGAGCAAACATGATATTTTGGGCTATTAGGCTATTGTTTTAAAGTCTAACCGTGTATTATAGTCCTCATACACCTAAAATCTTGTTCATGCACCCTTTGACCTATTTAATTTAATTATTTTGATTTATTCATTAATATTTCAAAAATAAATAAGATAAAATATGAACCTTCTTACACAAGGTCAAAGCCCATATTTTCTGACCTAATTCCACATTATATAAAATCCACTCTTCATACAAGCTGGCCACGAAACCCTTGCCTCAAATACTTGTCAAAAGTTTAAAATTCTCAAAGAACCCTAAGACAACTCAAACCCTACTTACAGTTCCTTTCACCACAAGGGTGTAAAAGCATACATACATGCCGCATTGGTTTTGACACTACATAAACTCCATATATTTGTTTTACTTGTGTTTCATTATATACTGTTGTACCCCAAAATTTTCCCTCTCATTTCCTCAACATTTTCTCATCACAAGACCCCTAGAGCTCAAGATCCAGTTAGGGTTTCATCTGCTCAAGACTTCTCCTTGCACTGTTGACCCAAATTAGGGTTTGTGCTTGAACAAAGATATTTTGACCTAAAATGCCTAAGATGACTTTCACGCTTCATGTTGGACTCCCAAGTTTATCCATACCAAGTTTCAAGTCTTGATTCCAAATTTTGCCCAGTCAATTGGACAGTTGACCTAGAAATCAGCTGTATTGGGGAAAAAGCCAACTGTGGCCAATTGACAGTCAAATCTCATGAAAATTGACCCACATCAACATTATGAACTCACATGGACCATTTGATCAAGTTTGGATCACAATTCCACAAGAAATTTGATTAGATCACCAAAAGGGCAAAATGGTCATTTTTAGGGTTTTGACTGCACAAAGACAATTTTTGACTGTTTGACCAAGCCAATGGCAAACCAAGCTCACATATGGACTCAAGGACCCCATGGAATTGTCTTGACATACTCAACAAGTTCAAAAGATCCCAAGTACACAAGATTGACAGTTGAATTTCCCAATCAATTGATCAATTTTGACTGTATACTGAAAAGTCAAACTTTGACTTTTTGGTCAAAATCAAGTGTCAAGATTCATTTTTCATCAAAACATGCAAAATCATGAAAATTTTTCATCAAGAAATCAAGAATTGCAAATTAGGGTTTGAAATGAAGATTTTTCATAACTTAGAATTTTTCTAAGTTATGAAAAACCCTAATTTTTTCCTAACTTTGCCCCACTTTCTCACCAAGATTCATTTGGATTCAAGCAAAAGTCAAAACATGAAAGTTGTAGCCTATTGCAAAATCTACAACTTTGATTCACAAAGTTTTCCCAAAAGAAGCTTGTATATCAAGTTACAATTTTTGGAACAAGGGTACCAAACCATTCTTAACTTAGAGAAAATTTGACCTATTTTAGGCAAGGTTTTTACCTAACTTCAAGACCATTTTTCACATATTTCCACTTGGAATTTCAATTTTAATTTCAAAGATGGATTGTAGTACACATTCCAAGATTTCTAAAATGTCCAAGAACTCATCAAACAACCTCATGGTTAGGGAGAATCTAATTTGGCAATATGGGAAAAACTCACTTTGTTCATGACCAAATTACATGTCCATACACTTAGGCAATTTTGAACTCAGCTTGCATTTCTTGATTACATGCCCTAAATCCCTTTTGCACTCATAAATTTAATGCAAGCTCATTGTGCCAAGACCATGTTTTATGTGTTCAAGCTTTACATAGAGGTTTAATCCCAAAGTAGAAAAAGCATAATGGCCATTTTTGCAAAAGTTTCACTTTATGTCAATTAACAATCCAAGCAAGTACAGTTCAAATCTCCTTGGCACAAGTTTATGAGCTAATTACACTGATCAAGACTAAGTGTTGCAGCATAGAATGGGGGCCTCTACCTGTCTAAAAACTCAAGTGGCCTTTTGTTGCTTAAAGTGTAAGAAAGCTAGCATAACACACAACAACTTTCATCTCAGTTAACACAAGCTTAAGAAAAGACTTTGTACACATTCTAAACATCCATTCTGAGCTAGAACACGAGTTAACCATCTCCATTGCCTTCTAAAACACAGAATCACCCTCAAACTTCCCAAACAGGGCACCTGCTGCAGTTTGAGTTCCAACTCTCATTCCTTTCATGCATTCTTGCTAAAATCACTTCAAACATATCCCACAACATCCCTTGAAGCTATTCCAAACCTCAAACACGACCTGTAACACTCCCATTCAACATCACCATTTTCATTTTCTTGTTTTGCAGTTGAAGTTCCATAGCACGATTCAAAAGGTTTCAAGACAAAGTAAAGCTTGGAATAGCATCCCTGGACATCAAGGAAGTTGTACCAATCATAACCTTGCATTGAAGACACCTCCATCACCAGATACAACTTCAACTGAACAGGTAAGTTCATGAACTCGTATCTCTCTATCCAGGCATTGTTAGCTTTAGGTTTGTGAAGAAAACATGTCACATTCATAGCCCTGAACATGCCCATGTAATTAGATTTCATTTATATTATGTATGCTTAGAGAATTTTAAGTCTGAACATTGAATAAAATTTAGGTCACCAATTGGGGGAGAAGAAATTCTCTCTCATTTCTGAGAGTTAGATTGACTTCTTTATATGTCTAGAATCGTGGCTTCAAGCTCTACAGGTTTCATGTTGGAAGATTTGGCAAAAGATCAAAGAATCAGGAGTTAGGGATTTGAGAAGAAAGGCTCGTGTTTTTGAATATGTTTGTCTGAAGGTTGAAGACAACAACCTTTGGGCTGGGCCTGATTTGTTATTTCTGTTTACACCCTATTTTCACTTTTTAACCCCCCTGGCCCTTTATGCTTATTTTTATGATTTTTTGATCTTTTCTTTTTTGTCTTGACTTATTTATTTTTTCTTATAATATTAAAAATTTAAAAAAATATTTTTACACCATTTTCATATTTATTAGGCTTTTATTTTTTTAAGTTGATATTTGTACATAAATAAATATATATAAACATACTTTTATTTAGAAAATACTAAAATAGTGCAAACACATTTTATTTTCCATTTTTATTTTATTTTACCTTCTGAAAATATTTTATATAAAATATAATTTTTTTATAAATATTAAATATTATTATTTTGTATATATTCAATATATTTGATAAATAATACAAATATATATATATATATATATATTAATATATTTAGGTTATAATACAAAATATACACATTTTTATTTTTATTAATATTTAATATTAAAAATACCTTTTTTACAAATATACTTCATTTCTATTTTATTTTTGTATATAATAAATAAATATTGTACATATTAAATAATTAATACTTTTATTTAATAAATTAGGGTTTTGCCCTAAATGCATAAAAACTCCAAAAAATTGATACTTTTTATTTTGTTTATTTGACATAAAAAACATATTTTTTTTCATACACATAAAAAAAACATTTTTTGCATCTTGCATATTTATTCCATTTTTATTTAATTGTTGTATATTAATTACCTTGTATAATTCCAAATTGATGTAATAACCTAGGTTTAAATTCCTTGTCAAAATACCCCCATTTGAACATTTGTACCCCCCTTCCCATATTGTGTTGTAATAACTTAGAAACTTTATTTTTCGCACTTTAATGCTTTCTAATTATGCCATGTTAGAATTAGGGTTTGTATGCGAATCAAAAACAACAAAAATAGTTTGACCTAATTTCAAGATAAACAAGCATGAAAATGGACAACACTAATCACACTTGCACCCCTAGGGTATTCCACTTGTTGCCTTCAATAAATGGGCCATATTGCATGTTAGGTCTCTTTGGGCAAAACAAAACAATTCAAATGATCATAGTCCCTCGATGACGCTTTCGAAAGTTGCCTAAAAATGATCAAGTCCCTTAAAAGAAAACATTGCCCAAAGATACTTGGCACCATTGCAATTATGGTCTAAACGATGACCCGCGCCCGTCCCTTTCACATCCTAACACAAGATTGTCCACCAAATGCAATGGTGGAACAAAATTGTTAAAAGGGTTAAAACATAGCAAAGATCTTTGAGAAATTTAGGGTAGATAGCTTTTAGTTACTTGCTAACTTGCAAAACAAAACACTTGCCTATTTCTAAACCACACATTACTACACTTTCAAAACAACTTTCAAAAACAAATGAAAACCTTTTCAAAAGACATACATCTTTGTATACATCCCAACATGGATCATTACAAAGGTTGCCACCACATTGGCTTCTTTTCAAAACATTTTCAAACCCACAACACAAAGCACCATTTCAAACAATTGAAAACCAAGGCAAGTTGATCTAAGCAAGTAACTAAGAGCCCATGGATAACCATGGATAGAAAGGGTGCTAATACCTTCCCTTTCTATAATCTACTCCCCGAACCCAAGAAAACATCTCAAAGGTTTTTGCTGTGCTTTTTAAACCTTTCCTTAGGATAAAATAAAAAGTCGGTGGCGACTCTTGCTCAACCGAAACATTTGCGAAAACAAACGCAAAACCATAGTCAGTTCTCCCACCGTATCACATATACTAACTTGTTTAACATGTTCATAAGGCTCAACAATGCAGGAATGACCCATTAGGAGAGTCCCATAATGGCTGGATGGTGTAAAGCCATGTTAGCACTGATCCATTCATTTTTCCTCGTAGCTATCCAACCCTTGAGATTTAAGCTAGAATAACCACCCCCATTGAAATTGCAGACCCTGATTTAGGGGGATAGGGTCCCCCTAGATTATTAATATTGGCTATTTTGCAGGTTTGAGGAAAACAGATTACTGGAGAACATGACCGGAGCTAGGGCTCGGACGCCTCTCCAGTTCAGGAAGTTTTCTTATATTATATACATATTGTATTATTTAGTATACCGGCTGTATCACCTCCCCAGCAGTAGAAGTGCGTGTGTTAAGGCATTGGTGTCAAAGGGCATGAGTTCGATCCTGCCTTTTGTCATTTATTTTCCTCGTATTTTCATGTTTTCAGGATAACTTACAAAACACGCTGAAGCTGTCTACTAACACCAAGGCACGCTTGGCCCAGTGGTGAACATGTTGGATGAAGGTTCTAAGGGCGTGGGTTAAACATCCACCCCTACCCTTTGGTTGTATTTTCTTTCAATTCTCTCCTCTTCTTACTCTTCTTCTTAAAACCCTTTTTTTACAAAACCTTTTTTCAAAACCCTAACATTTTCACAAACCCTAATTAATTTTTAGTTGTTTTCTTAATTAATCCTAATTAATTTTTAGTTTTTCATTTAATTAATTAACTTAGTATTTTTAGATTTTCTCACTAAACTTTCTTTTTAATCAAAATCAATTTAGGGTTTGTTTAAATTAATCAATTCTTTTTCTTAATTAATTAAAATTAATTAGGTTTTCTAGGTTAATCATCAAACTTTTTTCTATCAAAAATCGCCAAGGCAATTTTCCTTTTCCTTTTCCTGTTCTTACCGCTTCGCGTATTTTATTATTTTCGCCTTTCGATTACTGTAACTGCTTACGACTTGTAATAGTTAAGTAGGGTTTCTATTTCCCCCCATTTTTATTATTTGTACCCCCACTCCTGAAGCCTTGTAATAGCGTAGAAATCTTTAATTTCTGCCTTTACTTTCTACATTTATCGCTTTCCTTATAATTGTTTAGCTTAATAGGATTGTATGGTAAGGCATAAAAGAAAACGATAGCTAACCTAATGCAAGATAAATTAACTGAATTAAATACACTCACACATGCGCACCTCTAGGGTAACCTCACTTATTGCCTTCGGAAAAAAAAGTCATGTCCCTCTAACGTGGGGACGCTTTAGCATTGTCCCTTGATTAAAAAGATCGTACTCCCTCGATGACCCTTTCGATGCTTCCTTTGGTAAATATTCTAGTCCCTTACGAATTGCTAAAGCGCCCATACGAGTTGCCTTTATGACTGTATGATGACCCGCGCCTGTCCCTTCACATCCAACGATATGGCTTCCTAGTAACTAATGGTAAGGTAGAACTATCTAAAGGAGAAGTAAAATAAAAAAGAAAGACTTTGAGTAGGTAGAGAGCTCGTAATCGATTGCTCATAAATGAAACAAACAAGTTTTTTTACACGAACACTTTCAAAAAATATTTTCAAGCAAACACTTTATATGCATTCTCGAGAATCATTACAAAGTTGCCTCACTATTGGAATTTTCAAAATATTTTCAATACACAAGCACAAAGCATTTTTAAAAAAGTGAGCTAGTGATTAAGAGCCCGTAGATAACTACGGATTAAAAGGGTGCTAACACCTTTCCTTTTCATAACCTACCCCATGAACTCAATAATATTAAGGTCTTTCCTGTTATTTTCACCCTTTCCTTATAAGATAAAATAAAATTCGGTGGCGACTCTTGCTATCTGCAACATTTACCGTAAAACGCAAAACCAAAAGTCAGTTCTCTCACCGTATTATAGATTTGGCGACTTTGTGGGGTAAAATTATTAAAAAGAGGGGTTACCTTTAGAGTTAGATCACTTTTAAATGCTTCCTACTAACTAATTGTAGGGTAGTGTTTTACCCCAAAATTTTCCCTCTCATTTTATTCAAAACATTATCCTAGGGTTCTCAAATGCTTAAGGTTTCTCAAGAATTGATCAAACAAATTCTCTTCCGAAGCAATGGGTCCACAACTAGGGTTTCATCTTTCACAAGGAATTTTGGATTTCTAAGGCCTCAAGTGGTTCCCATGGTTTCTCATATGTCTCAACGAGTTATCATGTCAACTTTCAAGTCATGCATCACAAGTTTGCTCAGTCAATTGCTCATATGACTAAAAATCAACTGTAATTGAGTAAAAAGTCAACTATGGTCAACATACAGTCAATCTTCAAGATTTTTGGTCAACATCAAGATTTTGAAGTTATATTCATAATTTGATCAAGGATTGGTCGTGATTCTTCAAAAAAAACTCTCAAGTCATCAAAAGTAAAAAATTGCTAAATTAGTGTTTCCTTAGGAGAAGTCAACTGAACTTTGACCAAGCATAACTTTCACATGCTTCATCAGTTTTTCCCCAACCAAATCTAATTTTGAAGGAAATTCAATTCTCTAGAACTTTTTAAATCTAAGCTCAAGTCCAAAAAATGCTTCATTTGAGAGATATGAGTCAATACATTACATGTCATTTCAAAATTCAACAAAAAGACACTTTTTGTCAAGGAAACTTACATCAAGATAAATTATTCAAATGCAAAAATGATAAATATAGGGATTGAATAGGACGTCTTGATTTTTCCAAAAAGTCCAAGATCACCTTCAAAAGATGAAAATTGAGAGAGTTGTGACTAGTACAAGTTAGGAAATTTTAAGCAAATGCATGAAGTTCAAATTGAGCAAACTTGATATTTTGGGTTGTTGGGCTATTGTTTTGAAGTCCAAACGTGTATTATAGTCCTCATACACCTCAAATCTTGTTCATGTACCGCTTGACCTATTTTATTTTAATTATTTTTATTTATTCATTAATATTTCAAAAATAAATAAGATAAAATATGAGCCTTCTTACACAAGGTCCAAGCCCATATTTTCTAACCTAATTCCACATTATAGAATCTCCACTCTTCATGCAAGCTGACCACGAAAAAACCCTTATACAAAACTTGTCCAAAATCCCAAATTTTCCAAGAAATCTAAAACAACCTTCAAACCCTTATCACGTCCCTTTCACTACAAACTAGTCACTCCATTCATTCTCAACAATCATACAAAGTAAGAATGGACCAAGTTTGATGGTCCAAAACACATGAAACACCATCGCATTGCATCTCCGGTTTCATACTATATCCAAAATCGTATTTTTGATTTTTTTGTTAGCTTTAACACATACTGATGTCATTAACGTGTTCATCAAGTTTGATAGTGCAGGATAGAAAATTGCACTGATCTGGGTTGTTTTCACCATAGCTCCCAAACCATTGATTTTCAGACCCAAACAACCGTCCCATTGAACTTGCAGCCCTCAATTTAGGAGGTAGGGTGCTTTTTGTTTGCTAATGTCTTTGATTTTTGCAGGTTGGTTAAAATGGGCAACCGGAGAAGACAACCGGAGTTAGGGCTTCGGCGTCTCTCCGGTTCAGGCAGCATTCTTATATTATATATTTAATGTTTGATTATAATTATCGGATGTATTACCGCCCCAACTGTTGAAACACGCACCCTAAGTCACTACTATACCAAGGCATGGGTTTGATCCCTGCCTTTTGGTCGTTTTCATGTTTTTTTTGTTTTTTTACAGGTCGTATACAACGCGTCCTCATACATTAACCAGGAACCCTCAAGTTTCACAGCCATTCAATCCCTGCCTGTCGAATCCAGATCTAACACTCCCAGATGCGCATCCCGCAATACACCCCTTTCGGTCGTCACACTGGATCAGGCGCTGGCACTAATTGGGCCTGGACTTTGTTTGCCATCTGCAACCCCTCCTGTTTGCTATTTCAGGCCCAACTTTCTTTCTTTTGTTATTTTATTTATTTTTCTATTTAATCAAAATACAACATAATTAATTTTTTTTAATTAAAATTAATTTAGACTATTAGGTTTTTATAATTAACTTTTTTATTAATTTAACTAATAAGATTTTTTTTAATAATTAAATAAATTAACCTTGTTTTTATTATTAAAATCAATTAGGGTTTTTTAGCTTTAATTAATCACAAATCAACAAAAAAACTTCCCAAAAAAACACTTCATTTTTTCATCTTTCTTATTTCCGCGATTGCAAATAGCGTAGTTTATTTTTGCTGCCTTTTTCATTATTAGTGTAACTGTTTCCCATGATGTAATAGTAATAGGGTTTACTTTCCGAATTTTTATTATTATGTAAATGTCCAGAAGCATTGTAATAGTCTAGGGTTTCCTTTCTGCATTTATTTTTCGCACTTTACTGCTTTTCATTATTGTTATGTTTACTGCTTAGTAACTAGGATTGTATGGCAAGATATAAAAGAAAATGATAGCTAACTTAATGCAAGATAAATTAACTTAAATCAAAATACTCTGCACATGTGCACTTCTAGGGTAACCTCGCTTGTTGCCTTCGGAACAGAAAAACAGTCATGTCCCTTGAACGTGGGGATGCTTTAACACTGACCCTCGATTAAAAAGATCGTATTCCCTCGATGACCCTTTCAATGCTGCCTTCGGTAAACGATCTAGTCCCTTATGAATTGCTAAAGCGTCCCTACGAGTTTCCTTTATGAGTGTACAATGACCCGCTCCTGTCCCTTCACATCCAACGATATGGCTTCCTACTAACTAATGGTAGGATATCACTTTCTAAAGGAGGAGGAAATAACAAGAAAGACTTTGAGTAGGTAGATAGTTCTTAATCGCTTGCTCACATTTTTCAAAACAAAAACATTTCTCACTATCACACTTAAAAAATATATTTTCAAACACTTTGTACGCATTCTTGAGGACTGATACAAGAATCATTACAAAGTTAGCCTTACGTTGGCATTTTCAAAATATTTTTAAACAAATCACGCACAAAAAGAAAATTTTCAAAAGTGAACTAAGCGATTAAGAGCCCGTAGATAACTACGGATGAAAAGGGTGCTAACAGCTTCCCATTTCATAACCTACCCCCCGAACTCAATAATCTTAAGGTCTTTCTTGCTCGTTTCAACCTTTCTTTATTGGATAAAAGAAAAGTTGGTGGCGACTCTTGCTATCCACATCATTTGCGATAAGCGCAAAAACAAAAGTTAGTTCTCCCACCGTATTACAGAACTGGGACTCTATTGGGGAACTACTAAAAAAGAGGGGTTACCTTTAGAGTTAGATCACTTTAAATTCTTTTCTTGTTTGCTTTGTATGCTTTACATTTGAGAGGTTTTTTGGGTTTTTTTTCTTTGCAATGATCCTACACCCGGATCTGGGGGCATTTAGGTAAGTAGCAATAGATCATGGAGACTATACGACGTATACCAATATGGTTGAAGTGATGGCTATGTTAGTGAGACACATTGGTTGGTACTGGTGTCCCTCGAGTCAGTTAGGGAGAATACTAGGCTTCTGCGTGGTGTCATAAGCACTAACTGACATTTAGAACCTTAATTGACCCAAATTAGCCATTAGAAGGTAGTGAGATAGTCGGCTTTGGTGCAGTCTGAAGTTGGTTGATACGCGATGCTACACTCATTGATATTCGACTCTCAGGTGTTGTTTGGTGGCAAGTCAGTTGTCGTGCTAAACAAAATTTGTGGGAAAAATCAGTGATATTGAGATCCCTAGAACCCGATTACTTCTTTAAGACAGGTTGAGCCAACTAAACTTCAAAAGGGTACTTACCTACTGACCCCATGCAAGCCATAAACCTAAGGCCTTGTGTGCTTTGCTTGTGTTTGATTATCTATTTAAACATGAAATCATAACATCATATCATGACTAACCATTTCAAGGATCTAGGGGATTTATCTCTGTTCTATGTTGCAAGGTCATGCCTTCCAGTCGTAGGTATACCATCCGAATCAACTTAGTAAGGATGCCTTCAAAGCTTGAGGAATTAGTCTCAAAGGTTCCTGAAAATTCTCAATTCACCAAGAGACATGGTCATCTACTTAGTTTGGTTACTACTGGTTTCCAGGAAGACATGATGAGTGTTCTGTTCCATTTCTTTGATCTGAAGCATCACTGTTTTACCTTCCTAGATTATCAGTTGGTGCCCACAATGGAAGAATTATCTAAGTTGCTCGAAATGTCTATTCTTGATCAAATACCCTTCACCGGTCTAGAGCAAGTTCTGAAAGCTGAAGACATTATAGTAGCCTTACATCATAAACGATCGGACATTGTATCTAATTGGGAAACAAGGAATGGAGTCAACGGTTTTTATTTTAAACTTCTGATAGAGAAGGCTCAGGGGTTTCTAGATGCCATGAATTTTCGTGCTTTTGAGGATATTTCTGCTTTGGTGATCTATGGTTTGGTACTGTTCCCTAATCCAAACCAATTCATAGATGTGAATGCCATCAAAATATTTCTCACCCATAATCTGATGCCTATTTTGCTTCCAGATGTCATGCATTCCCTCTACACTCGTACTATAAAGAAGCGAGGAACTATTATGTGTTGCATACCTCTATTGTCTAGGTGGCTTATTTGGCACCTGCCCCGATCAGTAATAAAGAACAAACAAGGTTTGAGGTGGTCCCAAAGATTAATGTCACTCGCTCATTAGATATCCATTGGTGTTCTCGATCTCAGGCAGATATCACTATTATTGACCTCTGGGGAATTCCCTAATGTACCACTACTTGGTATAAGAGGGGGCATCACTTACAACCCTTCTCTAGCTCTGCGTTAGTTTGGTTATGCTCAAAGGGATGGTCCTCATGATATGCTCATCTAGGGTATTATGTTCGACTATGAGAATAATCCTCAAAATTACCATTAAAGGTTTATACGTGTTTGGGGCACGATCAATAAGATTGATAGCAAGACTTTAAGACACAAGAATTTCATTCCTCTAGAGCCTTACCTCAGATGGGTGCGGTCTCGTGCTTAGAATCTTAAAATGTCATATCCTGCCGTCCTACCAGTGATCATAGAGCCTGTTGTTAAAGGGGATGTTCCTCATACTGTTCTTCATCCCGATATGCCTACTGACTTCGAAGAACTACAGAAGTCCTGGATTCAACACAAGGAAGAAAGAGATATTTTTGAGGCTCAGTTCTATGCTAGTGAGAAGAAAAATACTAGAGCTGACGAAATGACTCCACGAAGAACAAAGACTTAATGCATATGTCAACACAAAGAGGGAGCATCCATGGGATACTTGAATTAACATTTTTCTTCTTTGTAACTATTTTTATTGAAAGCAATTATAATTTGAGCTCGTTACTAAAAAATTTCTTTTGTTTCCTTTTGTTTAAACAAATTTAAATCCTGCAAAGGTCCTTGAAAACATTGCACTTGCATTTGCATATCACGCATATCATCACATAATAGGTACTTTCTAGGTAGGTGTTCTCATCTTCTTGCTGTTTATTTCAGTAAAAGATGGCACTCGAGCAAACTGTGAAAGAACTTCAAGCTCAGAACGTTCAATTTTAGCAGATTTTATTGGACTTAGCTAAGGGTTAAGACGAGTTTAAGACCCTTATCACAAAGGGGAATAAGAAAAGACTAAAAAGCCAACAGTCTTTCTTAATATGGGCAGAAGATTCAAGGGTCCAGTCAGAAGGGATCTAGATTTTGAGGTCCCCCTGAATGAAGATGATAACTAAGAGAAAGATGACGGGAGTGTGAAAGCTGAAGAGAATAACAACCTTGGTTCTGGCCAAGATTCTGATGAAGACTATTCTGCCAAACAATATCTTCCTGCTGATAACATATACAAGCAGCTGGAAGATCGACTTATTGCTATGGAGATATAGGAAGTGCCTGGGCTGGACTTTGAAGAGTTAGGTCTTATCTGAGGGTTGTTATCCCTAACAAGTTCAAAGTTCCTACCTTTGCCAAATATGATGGTGTGTCCTGTTCAAAGCTTCATCTAAGATCTTATGTTCAGAAGATCCAACCCCATATTGCTGATAGAAAGTTATGGGTTCACTTCTTTCAAGAAAGTTTATCTAGTACACAACTTGAATGGTTCTATCAGTTGGAGGGAACCAGCATTCATACTTGGGAAGACCTAGCTGCTGCTTCTTACAAGCATTATCAATACAATGCTGACCTCGCACCGACTCGTGTGCAATTACAAAATATGACTATAAGATCGAATGAAGGGCTTAAAGAATATGCCCAAAAGTGGATAGATCTAGCCAGAAGAGTACAACATCCTTTGTCTGACAGGGAGCTGGTTGATATATTCATGGGCACTCTGACAGGGCCTTTCTTTAATCACCTTATCGGAAGCTCCTCATATGGTTTTACTGAGCCGATCCTAACTGGGGAGCATGTCGAAATTGGTATCAAGAGCGGAAAAATTCAAGTGGTTGTGTCTTCAAGTGTTGTAAAGAAGACATTTAGCGGAAAGAAAGAAGCTAATGTTGTTTATGGCCAGAAGGGTCGTGTTAGAAGTGACCACAATCAGTATGTAGGAGCAATGCTAATCTTTAATCCTGCATCTATTCAACAATAACTACAGGGAAATCAACGTAGGTCAGACACATTAAGAAGACAGTTTACTAAGATCAGCATGCCACTGTCTCAGGCATTGCATCATCTTTTAAAAGCAGAGCTGATAACGGTAAGGGATCCTCCTCAAAATCCTAACACCTTCTCTCCTTGATACAATCTAAATGCAAAGTGTGCCTACCATTCCAACAGTCCTAGGCACGACACTAATAATTGTTGGGCCTTGAAAAACAAAATCCAGGATATGATTGACAACAAAGAAATTGAGTTTGATCCTCCATAGACTTTGAATGTAATTACTGCACCAATGTTGAAGCATGAAAAATGTGTAAGTTCTATTGATGACATTATTTATGTTGCTATTGTAAGTAAATCGGTAGCTCCCCTCCCAATTATCAAAGAGAATCTGTTGTTGGTCGATTTATTTTCGGGCTGTATTGAAAGATGTTACTACTATGTAGCCCAACCCAATGGCTACAAGTTACTGAAGGAAGGTGTTGTACCCCAAAATTTGCCCTCCCATTTCATCAATATTTTCTCACCACAAGACCCTTGGAGCTCAAGATCAAGTTAGGGTTTACTCTGCTCAAGACTCCTCCTTGCACTGTTGACCCAAATTAGGGTTTGAGTTTGCACAAAGATGTTTTGACCTAAAAGGCCCAAAGTGACTTTCATGCTTCATGTTGGACTCACAAGTTTATCCATACCAAGTTTCAGGCCTTGATTCCAATCTTTGCCCAGTCAATTGGACAGTTGACCTAGAAATCAGCTGTATTGGGGAAAAAGTCAATTGTGGTCAATTGACAGTCAAACCTCATGATTTTTGACCCTCATCAACATTATGAACTCATATGGACCATTTGGTCAAGTTTGGATCACATTTCCACAAGAAATTTGATCAGATCACCAAAAGGGCAAAATGGTCATTTTTAGGGTTTTGACTGCACAAAGGCAATTTTTGACTGTTTGACCTGGCCAATGGCAAACCAAGCTCACATATGGACTCAAGGACTCAATGGAATTGTCTTGACATGTTCAACAAGTTCAAAAGATCTCAAATGCACAAGATTGACAGATGAATTTTCCAGTCAATTGATCAAAATTTGACTGTATACTGAAAAGTCAAACTTTGACTTTTTGGTCAAAATCAAGTGCCAAGATTCATTTTTCATCAAGACATGTCAAATTATGAAACTTGTTCATCAAGAAACCAAAAATTACAAATTAGGGTTTGAAATGAAGAAATTTCATAACTTAGAAATTTTCTAAGTTATGAAATTTCCTAATTTTTTCCTAACTTTGTCCCATCTTTTCATCAAGATACATTTGGATTCAAACAAAACTCAAAACATTAAAGTTATAGTCCATTGCAAAATCTACAACTTTGATTCACAAAGTTTCCTCAAAAGAAGCTTGTATCTCAAGTTATGATTTTTGGAACAAGGGTGCAAAACATTCTTAACTTAGAAATTTTTTGACCTATTTTAGGTAGGCTTTTTGCCTAACTTCATGGCCACTTTTCACATGCTTCCACTTGGAATTTCAACTTGCATTACAAAGATGGATTGTAGTACACATTCCAAGCTTTCCAAATTGTCAAAGAACTTCTCAAACACCCTTGTGGTTAGGGAGAATCGAATTTGTCAATATGGGCATTTGGGATCTTTTGAACCAATTTCATGATACTTATACTTTGTTCATGAGCCAATTTCATGTTCATACACTATGCATTTTCAAACTCAGCTTGCACAAGCTAGATTACAGGCCTCTAATCCTTCTTACACTCAATAATTAAATTCATATCCTTTGTGTTAGGGTGTTATTTTGTGCATTTGGACAATACACACAAAATTAAGCCATATTTGGAAAAAGCAAGTTTGCCATTTTGAAAAAGCATGGCTTTATGTCAAAACACAAATCAAAGAGGTACAAGCCAGATCTTTTAGGCACAAGTTTATGGACTAATCCCACTGATCAAGTAGAGATTATGCAGCATGCTTGAGGGACCTGCCTTGGCCTATAACCCAACTTGACAAACTTTGCTTATCTAGGAAGAAACTTTGCAAAACTGAACACATCTCACATTCCTGCAAGAACCAACTAAAACAAACTCTCTCCACACATTGCATACTCCCTAACAGACCTAAAACATGACCAAAGTACCCTTGATCCCTCCTCATACAGAAAATCACCATTTTGCTGCACAAAACAGGGCATTCTGCATCTTGATTTGGCCACTCGTGCGCCTTGGCCAAAACCACTTCATACACACTCCATAGCATCCATACAAGCTATCCCAAGCCCTAGCTACAGACTGTAACACCTCTAACCAAGTTCACCATTTTCATTTTTTCAGTTGTGCAGGTTGAGTTACATAGCTCATTTCAGTTAGTTTCAAAGCAAGCTAGAGGTTGGAGAAGCATCCCTGAACTTCAAGCAAGCTGTGCAAGTCCTCACACTGCATTGAAAGTGCCTCCATTGTTGTACACGATTCAAGCTGAACAGGTAAAAGTTTGAACTTCTATCTCTCTATCCATGCATATCTAGGCTTAGGTTTGTGAAGAAGTTATGTCCTACTCATGGCCCTGAAGCTACCCATATCATTACTTTTCATTTATGTTGTGTGTACTGAGAGAATTTGGAACCTGAACATTAGATAAAACTTAGGTCAGGAATTGGGGATGAAGAAATTCTCCTTCGTTTCTTAGAGTTAAGTCAAGTTTTTTATATGTTTGGATTCGTCTTTTGATGCTCTACATTTTTGGTGTTATGAGTTTTGCTTGAAAGTCCAGGAATCAGGAGTTAGGAAACGTGCATTGTTGTTTGTTCAAACAAGTCTGGAGGTTGAAGATGACTGGCTTGGGCTGAGCCTGAGTCAGTCCTACTTTTTGCACCCCTTTTTTCAATTTGCACCCCCCTGGCCCATTATGTGATATGTTTGTTATTTTTGATTTTTTCTTTTTAATTCTGATTTTATATTTTTATTCAAGCATGAAAAAACACTAAAAATATTTTTCTCACATTTTTTGCATTTTATTTGATATTTATTTGTTTCATTTAGTTACATATATAAATAAATATAGTACTATTTGTTTAAAACATTAAAAATAATAATACAAAATATATTTTTTAGTTATTATTTTTTTATTTACATTTTGGAAACATTTTCTAAAAAATACTCTTTTTTTTTTGTAAATAATTAACATTTTTTTTATTTTTGTACATATTTAATATATTTAGTAAATAATATAAATACTTATTTATCTTTTATTAGAATATTTAGGATAAAACATAAAAAATGATACATTTTTATTTTTATTAATATTTGACCTCAAAAATTACTTTTTACAATATACTTCTCTTTTATTTATTTTTGTATATAATTAATAAATATTGTACATAATATAATTGATAAATATTATTATTTAGGAAATTAGGGTTTTGCCCTAAAAATACAAAATATCCAAAAATTGATTATTTTGTTTTTTGTTTATATTTCACATAAAAAAATACTTTCCCATACATATAAAAACCACTTTTGTGCATAAATACATTTTTGCATATTTATTTACTTAATTATTGTACAATTAACTTGTATATCCAATTTGGATTGTAATAGCTTAGATTTAAATTTCTCGCTAAATATCCCCATTTGAACATTTGTACCCCCCATCCCATAATTGTGTTGTAATAATTTAGGATTTTATTTTCCGCACTTTAAAGCTTTCTAAAAATGCCATGATAGATTTAGGGTTTTGTATGCAAAAGTCAAAAACAACAAATAGCTTGACTAAACAAAAGACAAAAAAGCATGAAAATGGACAACACCAATCACACTTGCACCCCTAGGGTTACTCCACTTGTTGCCTTCAATAATAGGCCATGTTGCATGTTGAGTGTTTTTGGCAAAGCAAAACAATATCAAATGATCATAGTCCCTCGATGACGCTTTCGAAAGTTGCCTAAAAATGATCAAGTCCCTTAAAGGAAAAATTGTCAAAGACACTTGGCACTATTGCATTCATGGTCTAAAACGATGACCCGCGCCTGTCCCGTTAACATCCTAACACAAGATTGTCCACCAAACACAATGGTGGAACAAAATTGTTAAAAGGGTTAAGACATAGGAAAGATCTTTGAGAAATTTAGGGTAGATAGCTCTTGGTTACTTGACCAAATCTTGCAAAACAATCCTTGCCATTTTTCAAAACATACATCACAACACACTTTCAAAAAAACAACTTTCAAAAACATTGAAAACTTTTCAAAAGATAAGTACACCTTTGTATACATTCAAACATGGATCATTACAAAGGTTGCCACAACAAATGGCCTCTTTTCAAAACATTTTCAAACCCACACACAAAGCACCATTTCAAACAATTGAAAATGCAAGGCAAGTGATCTAAGCAAGTAACTAAGAGCCCATGGATAACCATGGATAGAAAGGGTGCTAATACCTTCCCTTTCTATAATCTACTCCCCGAACCCAAGAAAACATCTCAAAGATTTTTGCTGTGCTTTTTAACCTTTCCTTAAAATAAAATAAAAAGTCGGTGGCGACTCTTGCTCAACCGAAACATTTGCGAAAACAAACACAAAACCCAAGTCAGTTCTCCCACCGTATCACAGAACTGGCGACTCTGCTGGGGAGAATTTTAAAGTGGAGTAACCTTAGGGCTTAGATCACCCTCTTGCATGACTAATTGTTTGCTTTGATTGCTTTATATCTTGGCTCTCTTGTTTGGGCTTGAAATCCTACACCTGGATTTGGGGAAACATTCATAGATAGCAATACGTTGTGGAAACTGTGCGGGGTATACCGACACGGTTGAAGCAATAGCTATATTAGTGCGACATATTTGTGAGTACCGGTAATCCTTGAGTTCAATCAAGGAGAGTATGGGGCCGCTGAGTGATGTCACTAAGCACTAATGACCTAGAACCGTACTTGACCATCTTGGCCTTTTATTAGGGGTAGTGAGATGACCGGCTTTGGTGCAGTCCGAAGTTGGTAGATACTCGATACTACACTCATTGAGGGTTGTTTTCTTGGAATATTTTGGTCGCTAGTTAAGTGGCTAAACCAAAACAATGAACATGGAAAACAATCCAATGATATTGAGCTCCTTAGAACCCGATTACTATTTATAGGACAGGTTTTTAAGCCAACTACACTCAAGAGGGTACTTACCTATGAAACCCCATGCAAGCCTGAAACTAGGGTTTTGTGTGAATTGCTTGTACATATGTTTGTGCATGCATCATAAACATCATGAAGCATCATATGCATTCACTAACCGTTTCAAGGGTTTGGATCTTCATCTTTGTTCTTGTTTTGTAGGTCATGGAAATTCTTCGCAGGAAAACTATCCAAGTCAACCTTGTGAGAATCCCTCCTCAACTCAAAGAGCTCACATCCAGAATTCCGAAAAGCTCTCCCTTTAGTAAAAGACATGGTAGACTGCTCAGCCTAGTCAACACCAGCATTGAAGAGGACATGGTAAATGTGTTGTTCCAGTTCTTTGACCCCCTTCACCACTGTTTCACTTTCCCCGACTACCAATTGGTGCCCACTTTGGAGGAATTTTCTCAACTCTTGAGAATTCCTATTCTTAATCAACTACCCCACAACGGTACGGAAAAAGAACCAAAGCCTGAAGATGTTGCTCAAGCACTACACTTGCAACCATCTGACATCAAGGGGCATTGGGAAACTAGAAGCGGTGTCAAAGGCTTCTTGGTAAAATTCTTGTTTGAGAAGGCACAAGAGTGTTGGAATTCATTGGATCTACAAGCCTTTGAAGAAATTGTGGCACTCCTCATTTATGGGTTGGTCCTGTTCCCAAATCCTGACCAACTTATAGATGTCAACGCCGTCAAAATCTTCTTATCCAGAAATCCAATACCAATATTGCTTGGGGACATTCTTCACTCATTTTACACACGAACAATGAGAAAGAGGGGTGTTCTCATGTGTTGTACTCCTCTCCTTGCAAGGTGGTTTATTTCGCACCTTCCACAATCTGTCTTGAAGAATGACCAAGGCTTAAGGTGGTCACAACGGTTGATGACCCTCACACATTCTGATGTACATTGGTGTTCTCGGTCCAGAGAAAATGTCATCATCGTCGATCGTTGTGGAGAGTTCCCTAATGTTCCATTACTTGGCATTAGAGGAGGCATTACCTACAACCCTTGTCTAGCTTTGAGACAATTTGGATATGCACGGAGGGATGGCCCTCACGACATGTTGATTCCTGACCTAGTTTTTGACTTCGACAATGATGCGCAAGGACTTCGCCAAAGATTCATCAGATCTTGGAGGATGCCTAACAAGGTAGACAGCAAGACACTGGGGCACAAGAACTCCATCCCTCTTGAGCCTTATCTCAAGTGGGTACGAACCCGAGCCCAGAGTCTAATGATGCCTTACCCTCATGCTCTCCCTGTGATTAAAGAGCCCGTTAAGGAAGGAGAGGTTCCCTACACCATCCTATATCCTGACATGCCAACATCATGGGAGGAGATGCAGAAGAGTTAGATCCAACTCAAGGAGGAACGGAACACTTTTGAACCCAGCTTCTACGCCAGTGAGAAGAAGGTTTTGGAGCTTACCCGCCGACTCCATGAGGAACAGACCCTCAACACCTACATCGCACCAAAGAGGATGCGCAACGTCTTTTTACCTTGAGAAGTTTTTTGTAATATTTGGCCCATGGGGCATTTATGTACTGACAAATTTCTTCTTATTAATATGACGTGCGTTCTTTTTGTTTGCAACAATTTTGAATTTTCTAAATCCTTGAATGCATTGCATAAATAAGCATATCATTCATCATATGCATAACAGGTACCCTTCTTCTACAGGTTGCTTAATCTTCTTCGCTGTTTATTTCAGCACTCAATCATCATGTCTTCCGAGCCTACTATCGAACAAGCTATCAAGGCTCTCCAGGCCCAGAACGCCCAGTTTCAGGAGCTGGTCATGAGCTTAGCCCAGGGTCAACAGGAGTTGAAGACTCTGCTCTTGAAAAAGAAGAAGAAGAAGAGGACTGCGTTGTTTAACACTGGAAGAAGGTTTGGGAATACACTGCAGAATGAGGCTGATCAGGCTACTTCCTCTACAGAGAAAGACAGTCCCCAAGGGGGAAGGGCTCCTAGTCCTGTGGTCTCCGACAACGAGACGGATTACAATGATGAACAGTACCCTCCTGCTGAAGACAGGTACAAGCAACTAGAGGACCGTTTAAGTGCCATGGAGATCCAACATGTGCCGGGGTTGGATTTTGGAGATCTAGGTTTATCTTCTGGGGTGGTGATCCCACACAAGTTCAAGGCACCTGCCTTTGCGAAGTACGACGGGGTTTCCTGCCCTAAGCTGCATCTCAGATCATATGTAAGGAAGATCCAACCTTACACTGCAGACAAGAACCTATGGATCCATTTCTTTCAGGATAGCCTTTCAGGGGCTAAACTCGAATGGTTCTATCAGCTGGATGGAGCCAGTATTCGAAGCTGGGAGGACTTGGCTACTGCATTTTATAAGCAGTATCAGTATAATTCCGACCTCGCTCCCACGTGTACCCAACTCCAGGGTATGTCACTAGGGACGGGCGAAGGATTCAAGGAGTATGCGCAAAAGTGGAGAGACCTGGCTGGTAGGGTGCAGCCACCTTTGACGGACCGTGAGCTTGTCGACATGTTCTTAGGGACCCTGTCCGGTCCATTCTTCAACCACCTGATTGGTAATTCTTCTGCTGGGTTCACAGACCTGATCTTAACCGGTGAGAGGATAGAAGCTGGTATCAAGTCGGGGAAGATACAGAAAGGTGCCTCCGCGAGTACTGAAAAGAAGCCCTTCAAGAAGGAAGCCAGTGCTGTTTATGGTCCCAGAAGACAAATTAAACCAGAACGCCACCAAGCTGTCAACGTGTTGGTAATTTCAAAGCCTGCTGCTGCTCCTCAGCAGTACAACCAACCAAGGGGTGAGAGACCCAAAAGGCAGTACACTCGACTCAGCATGACCCTGTCTCAGATTTTGCCGCAACTACTGTCGACCAATCTGGTAACTGTCAAAGAAGCTCCGAAGGTAGTGAACACAGCTTCTTCAAAGTACAACCCCAACGCCCGTTGCGCTTATCACTCTGATAGCCCGGGGCATACTACGGAAGATTGTTGGGCTCTGAGGAATAAGGTTCAGGACCTTATTGATGCTAAAGAAATACAGTTTGAGGCGCCCGAAAGACCCAATGTTGTGACTGCTCCCATGCCCCAGCATGGAGTGAATGCCGTGGAAGAAGGCCGGTATGCAGCCTCCGTGGAAGAGATTGTTACTCCGTTATTAATCGTCAAAAGGAACCTGTTGCTAGCCAGTTTATTTCCGGGATGTAGCAAAGGTTGTCGTCTATGTGTTGTTTCACCTGTTGGTTGTCCTTTGCTGAAATCAGGTATCCAAAGCCTGATGGATAGCAAAGAAATCTTGTTCGAGAAGATTGTCGTTCCTGCTATCCCTGCTGAAGAAGTGTCTATTGTTACTATTTTCAATAACCCTCCTAAGGCTCCTTCAAAAAAGCCTGTCAAAATCATGTCCACTCAGAAGATTTCTCCTATCATCATCACTGTTCCGGGGCCTCTCCCTTATACATCCGACAAAGTTGTCCCATGGCACTATGGGGAAGATGTTTATGTTCTGGGAGTAAAGCAAGAGTTTGATACTAGTACCGGCGTCAGTAACATCACCGGGCCAGCCAAAGTTACTCGCAGTGGTAGGCTGTTCTCACCAGATATTGCGCCACCATCTATTCAGAAACCTCTTGTCATCACACCTGCAAGTGTGCCTGCTTCCCTTCCTGATCAAGTTCCTGTTTCTACCCCTGCTGCCGAGTCATCTGACGCTCGGGGCAACGGGATTGCTACTGATTTACCTGCCCTGACGGAGGCACCAAAGACAACCAATGTTGAAGCTTCCCAGCAAGATATGGAAGAGATTCTCAAGATCATTAAGAAGAGTGATTTCAACGTAGTTAAGCAGCTGGGGCACACCCCATCAAAAATTTTCATGCTATCACTGTTGTTGTGTTCAGAGGCCCATGCCAAGGCCCTGATTTCCTTCCTGAAGACGGCCCATGTGCCACAAGAAATGTCTGCTGATCAATTTACCGATTGTGTGGCCAACTTGACTGCCGATAATGGTTTAGGCTTCTCTGACGCCGATCTGACTGCCAAAGGAAAGAACCATAACGACGCCCTGCAAGTCTCCATTGAATGCAGGGGCACTACTCTTGCCCATGTGTTGGTAGACACCGGTTCTTCATTGAACATATTACCCAAGAAGGCCCTAGACAGGTTGGATTGTGAGGGTTTAGAGCTCAAGCCTAGTAACATTGTTGTCCGAGCCTTTGACGGTTCAAAAAGGATGGTACATGGGGAAGTTGACATTCCAATCAGGGTTGGTTCTCAAGTTTTTGATTCTACTTTCTATGTGATGAACATCTGACCATCCTATTCTTGTTTGCTGGGTTGTCCATGGATCCACAAGGCTGGAGCTGTGACCTCCACACTACATCAGAAGCTTAAGTACCCAGTTAGAGGGAAAATTGTTACAGTTCAGGGGGAGGAAGAATACATGGTCAGACACTGGCATCAGCTGAGACTGTGACTAAAGAAGACTCTCCTTTGAAGATGGCTTCCTTAAAGGATGCCCGGGCTGTGATTGAGAAGGGTGAGTGTGCAAAATGGGGCCGACTTCCTGACTTCACTCCAAAGACTGACAAGTTTGGTTTGGGCTTCACTGCAGAGGCTCAGAGGGCTGTTCGTAAGGCAAGGATTGGAAGACCTCCTGTGTTCATCACCAACCCGGGAGTAAATGCTATTGAAGACGATGTAGAGGAATCTGAATTCGACAGCTGGATCTACCCAACAACCGACGGTGGACCAAGCAACTGGACTGCCAAAGACTTCACACCTATTACTTTTGTCACTCAGTAATGAACTCTTTTGTTTTGAATTTGTAACAGACAATATTTTGAAACTTTTATGGCTCGGTGTCTTACCCGGGGCACCGTGGCTTCATTTGTGAGGGCTTTTGTGTGTCATTTTCATATATCATCAATAAAAACATTGGACGTTTGTTGCATTTCAAAATCTTGTGCTCCTTTTCTTTCTTTATTATATATTGCAAAACAACTATATTTACACACACTCACCTATACAGGTTCCAATCCACTCTGGATCTCACTGGTAACAACTCTGCTACTGCCAGTTATGACTTCGAAAATCCGATCAACTTAGCCGAAGACGAAGGTGAAGATGATTGCGAAGTGCCTGGTGAGCTCGCAAGACTGTTACTCCAGGAAGAGAGGGCCATTCAGCCACATGAAGAGCCAGTGGAAACGGTAAATCTGGGTACTGAGACAAACAGAAAGGAAGTCAAGATTGGTGCCAATCTAGAGCTCAGTGTGAAACAACTGTTGATTCAGATGCTGCATGACTATGTGGAAATATTTTCCTGGTCTTACGAAGACATGCCTGGGTTGGATACCGACATTGTGGTTCATCACCTGCCTACCAAGGAAGATTGCCCTCCGGTAAAACAGAAGGTCCGTCGTATGCGTCCAGAAATGTCCGAGAAAATCAAAGCTGAGGTTATGAAACAATTTGATGCCGGGTTTCTAGCAGTGACTTCTTACCCTCAGTGGGTTGCTAATGTGGTTCCAGTTCCGAAAAAGGATGGTAAGGTCCGAATGTGTGTGGATTACAGGGATTTGAACAGGGCAAGCCCTAAGGATGATTTCCCTCTTCCTCATATCGACGTTCTGGTTGACAACACTGCTCAGCATAAAGTATTCTCCTTCATGGACGGTTTCTCCGGTTATAATCAGATCAAGATGGCTCCTGAAGACATGGAGAAGACCACCTTCGTCACTCAGTGGGGCACCTTTTGCTACAAGGTCATGCCTTTTGGGTTGAAAAATACTGGGGCAACCTACCAACGTGCCATGGTTGCTTTATTTCATGACATGATCCATCACGAGATAGAAGTATACGTCGACGATATGATTGCAAGGTCCCAAACTGAGGAGGAACACCTTGACCATCTACGAAAGCTGTTTGACCGTCTGAAGTTGTACAAGCTGAGGTTGAACCCAAACAAGTGCACCTTTGGGGTGAGATTTGGAAAATTGCTAGGCTTCGTCGTGAGTGACAAAGGTATTCAAGTGGACCCTGCCAAAGTAAAAGCCATACAAGGGATGCCAACTCCCAAGACAGAGAAAGAAGTCAGAGGCTTTCTAGGACAGTTGAACTACATTGCCCGATTCATCTCGCATCTAACTGCTACCTGTGAACCAATCTTCAAGCTGTTGAAGAAAGATCAAGTAGTACGTTGGAATGATGAATGCCAGGCCGCTTTCGAAAGAATCAAAGAGTATCTCCAAGAACCACCCATTCTTATGCCACCGGTTGAAGGGAGACCTCTAATACTATACTTGACAGTACTTGACAACTCAATGGGGTGTGTGCTGGGGCAGCATGACGAGTCTGGCCGAAAAGAACACGCCATTTATTACCTTAGCAAAAAGTTTACCGACTGTGAGACCCGATACTCACTGCTCGAGAAAACTTGCTGCGCTTTGGTATGGGTTGTTCGCCGGCTGAGACAATATATGTTGACTCACACTACTCTGTTGATTTCAAAAATGGATCCAATCAAGTACATATTCGAAAAGCCCGCCTTGTCCGGAAGAATAGCAAGATGGCAGATGATCTTGACAGAATACGACATCCAGTATACGACTCAGAAAGCAATCAAGGGAAGTGTATTGGCAGACCATTTGGCACACCAGGCAGTGGATGATTACCATTCGATGAACTTTGAATTTCCAGACGAGGATATCATGGTAGTGACTGATTGTGAAGTACCTGGACCGGATGAAGGACCTGAGGAAGGATCCCGATGGTCTATGCACTTTGACAGAGCCTCGAACGCTTTGGGTAATGGTATCGGCGCTGTGATCATATCCCCTAAAGGCACTCATACTCCACTCACCACCCGGCTATGTTTCAACTGCACCAACAACATGGCAGAATATGAGGCATGCATCATGGGTCTTTAAGCTGCAATTGACTTAAGGATCAAGTTTCTGAGTGTCTTCGGAGATTCCGCTCTCGTGATCAATCAGTTCAAAGGCGAGTGGGATACGAAACACCCAAATCTTCTTCCTTACAAAGAGCACGTGATGACATTGCTTCCCCACTTCGAGGAGATAACTTTTGAACACTTCCCAAGAGAGGAGAATCAGTTAGCGGACGCGTTGGCTACAATGTCTTCTATGTTCAAAGTCAAATGGGACAACGAAGCGCCCCGGATCATTATCTGGAAATTGGATGAACCTGCACATTGCTGCGATCTCGAGACCGAAGAGGTAACAGAAAAACTCTGGTATCATGAAGTGAAGAGGTACCTTGAAGCTCAAGAATACCCCGAAGGTGCATCTGTTAATGACAAGAAGTTCCTGAGAAGGTTTGCGGCAAAGTTCTTCCTCAGCAACGGCATTCTCTACAAGCGAAACCATGATTCAACCTTATTGCGTTGTGTGGATAAGACTGAAGCAGAAAGGATCATGGCAGAACTACATAAAGGCACCTTCGGAACGCATTCCAGTGGACATACCATGGCAAAGAAAATCCTTCGGGCAAGATATTTCAGGTCCACGATGGAAGCCGACTGTTATCAGCATTCTCGAACTTGTCATAAATGCCAGATCTATGCTGATAAGGTGCACATTCCTCCGGTTCCTCTGAACATTTTGACAGCACCTTGGCCTTTTGCAATGTGGGGCATTGATATGATCGGAAAAATCAGACCTACGGTATCCAATGGGCACCGCTTCATCCTGGTAGCGATTGATTACTTCACAAAGTGGGTCGAGGCAGCTTCCTTTGCTACCGTAACCAAGAACGTCGTGGCACGGTTCATTCGGCACAACCTGATCTATCGATACGGTGTACCTGAGAGGATCATTACAGATAATGGTACCAATCTTAACAACAAAATGATCACTGAGCTCTGCGAGCAATTCAAGATACAGCACCATAACTCTTCTCCTTACCGGCCGAAGATGAATGGGGCTGTAGAAGCAGCTAATAAGAACATCAAGAAGATTGTGCAGAAGATGACAGTGACCTATAAAGATTGGCACGAGATGTTACCATTTGCTCTTCATGGGTACCGTACCTCAGCACGGACGTCAATAGTGGCAACACCCTTTTCCTTGGTCTATGGCATGGAGGCAGTCTTGCCTATTGAAGTCCAGATACCCTCTCTCTGGATAATGAAGGATGCAGGTTTGAGCGAAGATGATTGGATCCAGACTCGGCTTGATCAATTAAACCTAATCGACTAAAAGAGACTCACTGCTATTTGTCATGGTCAAACGTACCAAAAACGGATGATCAGGGCATTTAACAAGAAGGTCAAACGACAAGAGTATCAAGTCGGAGATCTGGTAATCAAGCGCATCATTCTTCCTCAAAGTGATCCCAGGGGTAAATGGACCCCTACGTACGAAGGGCCATTTGTGGTTAAACATATCTTCTCAGGAGGAGCCATGATTCTAACCACCATGGATGGTGACGACCTTCCTCACCCCGCCAATGCAGACATAGTAAAAAGATACTACGCATAAATTAAAGACCCGCTAGGTTGACACACCTAGGCAAAAATAAGGGCTTCCCGGCGAACCAAAAGGGTTCGGGCAAAAAAATAAGGGACGAAATGAAAAAAAAAATCTGTACACCCGGCAAGTCGAAAACCTGAAAAGGCGGCTTGGGAAAAAATGGGTATCCCGGTGGACTGAAAACCCGAAAGGGCGGTCCAGGCAAAAGTTAGGGATAAAGCGTAATACTATGTCTCATTGGATCACCTGGCATCCAGAATTCGGCATCAACTATCAGGTTCAGACGGCATCGATCAATCAGCTTCATCTTCAACTAAGCAGCAAAGTGATGAGACGCTTGAAGACATAAAGGCGATAACAGAGTTGGAACCCAGTGGGATTATGTTTTCACACAGTTGTTTTGTTTCCTTTTCATAAAATTGTATAAACTCTATTTTGCTCGGCGGCGTTCTCTTACTAGGACGTCAACCTCCTGTACACAAGACGCCTATTTACAGGCAAATTTCAAAATCAATACAAGTTCAATTTTTCAGACAAATTACCCATCGTTTTTTCCTTTTTTCTGTTTTGTTTTGCATAGAACGTCCAATGTTCATTTTTGATATATACATTTGACATTAATTGCTAATCATGAATATTTGCATGCGAAACAAAGGACTAATTACAGATGACATCAGAAACAGGGGCAATAAAGAATTGTCTAAGCGATCGAGTTGCTCTGTCCACCGAGGTACCAAGGTAAGTTCAGTTGAAGAATGTAACCAAGTTACCACAACTCCCCACAGAGTAAGATAAGATTCAGCAATACTCTCCCCAGGAAGAGTTGGTCCCCCATCATCCCTAAGAAGGCACAGTATCTCCAGCAAGTCAACGATACTCTCCCCAAGCAGAGTTAGTCTACCGTCAACCTTAAGGAAGTTGGGTATCCCCAGAAGATCTCAACATTCCCCAGCGGAGTATAGACATTCCTCAACAAGCATCCCCGACAGTCTTAATATAAGATTGTTCCCCGGTGGAATACAGACATCTAGTGGAACCATTCCCCAGTACAGTCTGAAGAGTTTCCCCAGGAAAGTTGAATCATCCTCCCCAGTAGATTCTGAAGCTTATCCCCAGTAGATTCTGGAAGCTTATCCCCTGCAGAGTACGAACGCATCTCCCCGGCTTCATGCAAAGTTTATTTCCCACCAGGGTATAACTGGGTTATCCTCAGCTAATTACCACGGAAAGTTCGTTCTCGGCAAAGTTCTTCCTATCCCCAGCGGAGTTCATCAAATTCCCCAACATAACTTATCAGTGGAATCCCCAGCGGAGCTCTCATCAAAACCTCAGCGAAGTATCTCTTCCCATAGAGTAATTCCCCGCAGAGTAATCTCTCCAACAAGTTTATTCCCCGACGGAGTCATCTTCTCCTACCGGTTTATTCTTGCAACCGTCATCCCCAGCGGAAACGAAGAACTCCACTCTTCAACATCAGCCTAGGATTCCACAAACTCCTGGCAGTCGTCAAGGAATTATTTTCCTAGACAAAAATACATTCATCACATTATCATACACCATGACGCATGCATATACGCATCATATCACACAATCTCATCATGACATCATGCATTTCATACATCATGATATTGCATACAACTAATGTTTTGCCTTTTCAGGAAAAGGTCAATCCAAAGATGATTACTATCAACTATCGCAATTCCAGATTCGATTCCTGTATCCAGCCAGGGCATATCTGTAGATGACAATTTCCAGATTCAATACCTGTATCCAGCCAGGGCATATCTGTAGACGACAAATTCCAGATTCGATACTTGTATCCAGCCAGGGCATATCTGTAGACGACAATTTCCAGATTCGATACCTGTATCCAGCCAGGGCATATATGTAGACGACAAATTCCAGATTCGATACCTGTACCCAGCCAGGGCATATCTGAAGACGACAAATTCCAGATTCGATTCCTGTATCCAGCCAGGGCATATCTGTAGACGCCAATTTCCAGATTCGATACCTGTATCCAGCCAAGGCATATTTGTAGACAACTAATTCCAGATTCGATTCCTGTATCTAGCCAGGGCATATCTGTGAGCGATTTATTGTAGATTCGATACCTGTACCTAGCCAGGGCATATCTGCATGAAGAGTTTGAAGATCAACACTTGTAACAGGCCAGGAAACCATCTTCCTTTCTCAAAGTACGCATGTTCTCGCTAAGGAATCTCTTACGCGATCGACACCTCCAAATGGCATCTATAAGCCCATTCCCGACAAGGTTCTGTCACGTCTCCAGATGGCATCTATAAGCCCATCCTCCTACCCACCATCTCTCCAAGTGGCATCTATAAGCCCATTCCCGACATCACATTGCTGATACTCCAGCATGCGAGTGCAAATTTCTGGGCACTCTAGTGTTCAATCATCTTCCACCTTCGGATCACGAAAGGCACACAAGCCAATCTACATCCTCAGGTCTAAGAAGATTGAACAGGGGCAACTATTGTACCCCAAAATTTTCCCTCCCATTTCATCAATATTTTCTCACCACAAGACCCTTGGAGCTCAAGATCAAGTTAGGGTTTACTCTGCTCAAGACTCCTCCTTGCACTGTTGCACAAAGATGTTTTGACCTAAAAGGCCCAAAGTGACTTTCATGCTTCATGTTGGACTCACAAGTTTATCCATAAAAAGTTTCAGGCCTTGATTCCAATCTTTGCCCAGTCAATTGGACAGTTGACCTAGAAATCAGCTGTATTGGGGAAAAAGTCAACTGTGGTCAATTGACAGTCAAACCTCATGATTTTTGACCCTCATCAACATTATGAACTCATATGGACCATTTGGTCAAGTTTGGATCACATTTCCACAAGAAATTTGATCAGATCACCAAAAGGTCAAAATGGTCATTTTTAGGGTTTTGACTGCACAAAGGCAATTTTTGACTGTTTGACCTGGCCAATGGCAAACCAAGCTCACATATGGACTCAAGGACTCAATGGCATTGTCTTGACATGTTCAACAAGTTCAAAAGATCCCAAATGCACAAGATTGACAGATGAATTTTCCAGTCAACTGATCAAAATTTGATTGTATACTGAAAAGTCAAACTTTGACTTTTTGGTCAAAATCAAGTGCCAAGATTCATTTTTCATTAAGACATGTCAAATTATGAAACTTGTTCATCAAGAAACCAAAAATTACAAATTAGGGTTTGAAATGAAGAAATTTCATAACTTAGAAATTTTCTAAGTTATGAAATTTCCTAATTTTTTCCTAACTTTGTCCCATCTTTTCATCAAGATACATTTGGATTCAAACAAAACTCAAAACATGAAAGTTATAGTCCATTGCAAAATCTACAACTTTTATTCATAAAGTTTCCTCAAAATAAGCTTGTAGCTCAAGTTATGATATTTGGAACAAGAGTGCAAAACATTCTTAACTTAGAAATTTTTTGACCTATTTTAGGCAGGATTTTTGCCTAACTTCATGGCCACTTTTCACATGCTTCCACTTGGAATTTCAACTTGCATTACAAAGATGGATTGTAGTACACATTCCAAGATTTCCAAATTGTCCAAGAACTTCTCAAAAACCCTTGTGGTTAGGGAGAATCGAATTTGTCAATATGGGCAAAAGTCACTTTGTTCATGAGCCAATTTCATGTTCATACACTATGCATTTTCAAACTCAGCTTGCACAAGCTAGATTACAGGCCTCTAATCCTTCTTACACTCAATAATTAAATGCATATCCTTTGTGTTAGGGTGTTATTTTGTGCATTTGGACAATACACACAAAATTAAGCCATATTTGGAAAAAGCAAGTTTGCCATTTTGAAAAAGCATGGCTTTATGTCAAAACACAAATCAAAGAGGTACAAGCCAGATCTTTTAGGCACAAGTTTATGGACTAATCCCACTGATCAAGTAGAGATTATGCAGCATGCTTGAGGGACCTGCCTTGGCCTATAACCCAACTTGACAAACTTTGCTTATCTAGGAAGAAACATTGCAAAACTGAACACATCTCACATTCCTGCAAGAACCAAATAAAACAAACTCTCTCCACACATTGCATACTCCCTAACAGACCTAAAACACGACCAAAGTACCCTTGATCCCTCCTCATACAGAAAATCACCATTTTGCTGCACAAAATAGGGCATTCTGCATCTTGATTTGGCCAGCTCAATCCACTCGTGCGCCTTGGCCAAAACCACTTCATACACACTCCATAACATCCATACAAGCTATCCCAAGCCCTAGCTACAGACTGTAACACCTCTAACCAAGTTCACCATTTTCATTTTTTCAGTTGTGCATGTTGAGTTACATAGCTCGTTTCAGTTAGTTTCAAAGCAAGCTAGAGGTTGGAGAAGCATCCCTGAACTTCAAGCAAGCTGTACAAGTCCTCACACTGCATTGAAAGTGCCTCCATTGTTGTACACGATTCAAGCTGAACAGGTAAAAGTTTGAACTTCTATCTCTCTATCCAGGCATATCTAGGCTTAGGTTTATGAAGAAGTTATGTCCTACTCATGGCCCTGAAGCTACCCATATCATTACTTTTCATTTATGTTGTGTGTACTGAGAGAATTTGGAACCTGAACATTAGAAAAAACTTAGGTCAGGAATTGGGGATGAAGAAATTCTCCTTCGTTTCTTAGAGTTAAGTCAAGTTTTTTATATGTCTGGATTCGTCTTTTGATGCTCTACATTTTTGATGTTATGAGTTTTGCTTGAAAGTCCAGGAATCAAGAGTTAGGAAACGCGCATTGTTGTTTGTTCAAACAAGTCTGGAGGTTGAAGATGACTGGCTTGGGCTGGGCCTGAGTCAGTCCTACTTTTTGCACCCCTTTTTTCAATTTGCACCCCCCTGGCCCATTATGTGATATGTTTGTTATTTTTGATTTTTTCTTTTTAATTCTGATTTTATATTTTTATTCAAGCATGAAAAAATACTAAAAATATTTTTCTCACATTTTTTGCATTTTATTTGAGATTTATTTGTTTCATTTAGTTACATATATAAATAAATATAGTACTATTTGTTTAAAACATTAAAAATAATAATACAAAATATATTTTTTAGTTATTATTTTTTTATTTACATTTTGGAAACATTTTCTAAAAAATACTCTTTTTTTTGTAAATAATTAACATTTTTTTATTTTTGTACATATTTAATATATTTAGTAAAATAATATAAATACTTATTTATCTTTTATTAGAATATTTAGGATAAAACATAAAAAATGATATATTTTTATTTTTATTAATATTTGACCTCAAAAATTACTTTTTACAATATACTTCTCTTTTATTTATTTTTGTATATAATTAATAAATATTGTACATAATATAATTGATAGATATTATTATTTAGGAAATTAGGGTTTTGCCCTAAAAACACAAAATATCCAAAAATTGATTCTTTTATTTTTTGTTTATATTTCACATAAAAAATACTTTCTCATACATATAAAAACCACTTTTGTGCATAAATACATTTTTGCATATTTATTTACTTAATTATTGTACAATTAACTTGTATATCCAATTTTGATTGTAATAGCTTAGATTTAAATTTCTCGCTAAATATCTCCATTTGAACATTTGTACCCCCATCCCATAATTGTGTTGTAATAATTTAGGATTTTATTTTCCGCACTTTAAAGCTTTCTAAAAATGACATGATAGATTTAGGGTTTTGTATGCAAAAGTCAAAAACAACAAATAGCTTGACTAAACAAAAGACAAAAAAGCATGAAAATGGACAACACCAATCACACTTGCACCCCTAGGGTTACTCCACTTGTTGCCTTCAATAATGGGCCATGTTGCATGTTGAGTGTTTTTGGCAAAGCAAAACAATATCAAATGATCATAGTCCCTCGATGACGCTTTCGAAAGTTGCCTAAAAATGATCAAGTCCCTTAAAGGAAAAATTGCCAAAGACACTTGGCACTATTGCATTCATGGTCTAAAACGATGACCCGCGCCTGTCCCGTTAACATCCTAACACAAGATTGTCCATCAAACACAATGGTGGAACAAAATTGTTAAAAGGGTTAAGACATAGGAAAGATCTTTGAGAAATTTAGGGTAGATAGCTCTTGGTTACTTGACCAAATCTTGCAAAACAATCCTTGCCATTTTTCAAAACATACATCACAACACACTTTCAAAAAAACAACTTTCAAAAACATTGAAAAATTTTCAAAAGATAAGTACACCTTTGTATACATTCAAACATGGATCATTACAAAGGTTGCCACAACAAATGGCCTCTTTTCAAAACATTTTCAAACCCGCACACAAAGTACCATTTCAAACAATTGAAAATGCAAGGCAAATGATCTAAGCAAGTAACTAAGAGCCCATGGATAACCATGGATAGAAAGGGTGCTAATACCTTCCCTTTCTATAATCTACTCCCCGAACCCAAGAAAACATCTCAAAGGTTTTTGCTGTGCTTTTTAACCTTTCCTTAGGATAAAATAAAAAGTCGGTGGCGACTCTTGCTCAACCGAAACATTTGTGAAAACAAACGCAAAACCCAAGTCAGTTCTCCCACCGTATCACAGAAGGCATTCAATGCCTAATGGACAATCACATAATTCTGGTTGAGAAGATTTCGTCTGCTGATAACCCATTTCAAGATTTATCTGTAATTTCTAGCACTCCTATCAGGATCACTTCTAAAGGTCCTGTAAGGATCACTGTCAATCCTAAAGTTGCTCCTCTAATCATCACTACACTTGGACCTATTCCATATTCTTCGAATAAAGTTATTCCTTGGAATTATGGATCTGATGTCTACTACCATGGCGCCAAGCAAGAACTACCAACTACTGAAGATGAAAGTATTGAAGCTATTGATTCCAACATTGACAACATTGTTGGGACTAGTAAGGTTACTATAAGCGGAAGGGTTTTCTCCCCTGAAATGTCTACGAACTGTTGCTACACCTATTTTAGTTACTGCTACCGATTCAACTACTGAGATTCGGGGCAAAGAGAAAATAACTAAGTCTGCCCGGACGGAGGCACCTAAAGAAGTTGCAGTTGAAGACACCTCTAGGCAAGAGATGAAGGAGGTATTGAAGATTATTTGTAAGAGCGATTACAAGATCATTGATCAGCTAGGGCATAACCTATCTAAGATCTCTATGTTATCCCTGTTATTATGTTCTGAAGCCCATGCACAATCTTTGGTGAAATTCTTGAAGTCTGCTCATGTGCCACAAGAGATTTCTGCTGATCAATTTGAGAACTATGTTGCTAGCTTAATGAATGACAATGGATTAGGTTTTACTGATGATGTCCTGACTCCGGAGGGAATAAATCACAACAAGGCCTTGTATGTCTCCATTTAATGTAGGGGCACTACTTTAGCTCATGTTTTGGTTGATACCGACTCCTCGTTGAATGTTCTACCGAAGGGCGCTCTTGACATACTTGATTGCAAAGAGTTATACTGAAACCTAGTGATATTGTGATTCGAGCCTTTGAAGGATCAAAGAGGATGGTGCAAATATAAGTGGATATCCCAATCAAGGTAGATTCGCAAGTCTTTGAATCTACCTTCTATGTGATGGATATCCGGCCAGCTTATATTTACTTACTAGAACTCCCCTGGATCCAGGGACAGGCGCTGTTACCTCAACCCTACACCAGAAGCTGAAGTATCCCATGCAGGGAAAGGTTGCTACAGTTTATGGTGAAGAAGAGTATATGGTTAGCCACTTGAACTCATTCTGATATGTAGAGATGGATGGCAAATTCATTGAGACTCCCTGTCAGACTTTTGAAGTTATCCCTCCATCCATTGCTGAAGATGTTTCTCCCATTCCCAAGGTTACTAGGGTTCCACCCAAAATGGCTTCTTTGAAGGATGCTAAAGTTGTTGTAGAAGAAGAGGGTCAAAGGGATGTTCATCCCGCTCGTGCTGGAAGACCACCATTCTGCATCAGCAATAACAGAGTAAACACTATAGGAGATGCTAGCAGTGACTATGACCTTGACAGCTGGATCTTTCCTACCATCAGCAACGGACCCAACAACTGGAAAACTCAAGACATCATCTCTAACTCCTTTAGTCAGGAGTAATAGCCACTTTGTTGTTTTTATTGCTTTCAAAGTTTTGTTATGTAATCTTTTAAAACAACGACTTTAAGCCTTGTGACTTACCTGGGGTACAACGGTTCATTTGTTAAGAGTTTTCATTTCATAAACATATTTTCATTTAATAAAAGCATTAAACGTTTTGCATTCAAATTTTGTGCTCTCTGTCTTTATTTTACTTTATTTCACTTTCAAATAGCTATGTGTTCTTACACACGCCCATACAATAAAATTGCATATCCATATCCATTATGGATCCCATTGATAACTACTCTACTATTGCCACTTATGACTTTGAAAATCCGATCTACCAAGCCGAGGACAAAGGTGAGATAGATTGTGAAATACCTGGAGAAATTGCCAGACTCTTAGTGCAAGAGGAAAAGGCTATTCAACCATATGAAGAGCCTGTTGAAGTTGTAAACTTGGGTACTAAAACAAACAGAAAAGAGGTCAAGATAGGGGACAACCTAGAGGATAGTGTTAAGAAAATATTGATTCACATGTTGCATGAATATGTTGATATCTTCGCTTGGTCGTATGAAGACATTCCAGGGCTCGATACTGATATTGTGGTTCACCGTCTACCGACAAAAGATGGTTATTCTCCAATAAAGCAGAAGGTTTGTCGCATGCATCCTGAGATGTAAGAGAAGATCAAGGCTGAGGTTATGAAACAATTTAACGCATGTTTCTTGGTTGTTACATCGTATCCTTAATGGGTTACAAACATGGTCCTGGTACCAAAGAAAGACGACAAGGTACATATGTGTGTAGACTACCGAGATCTGAATAGGGAAAGCCCCAAAGATGACTTTCTGCTTCCACATATCAATGTTATGGTTGACAACACCACTCAACACAAGATATTCTCCTTCATGGGCAGTTTCTCGGGTTATAATCAGATCAATATGGCACCTGAAGACATTGAGAAAATAACTTCTGTCACAGAGTGGGGCACTTTCTGTTTGAGACAGTTCCTGTTTGAGGTGGGTGAGGGTGCGTTCGCACTCCTTGGTCCACTCGAAGGTCACTTCTTTTTTGGAGAAGTTTGAAAAAGGGGAGCGTGTGTTAGGCAAACTCAGCCACGAAGCGGGACAATCATGTGAGCATTCTACTTAAAGTTTGGATTGATTTTTTTGTGAGCTCAGGGTCAGAAGTTTAGAAAACACTTGACATTTTTCGGGGTTAGCTTTGATTCCTCGTTCTATTAAGTAGAAGCCGAGTAACTTGTCTGCTCGTACGCTGAAGGTACATTTCTCCAAGTTAAATCGCATTTTGACTCTTCTCGCCTGGTCGAAGACCTTCTTGAGGACTTTACGATCATGTCATACATTTAGACTTCGAGCATGTCTCCGATTTCTCCTCGAAATACTTTGTTCATCATTCACTAATATGTAGCGCCAATGTTCTTCAAGCTGAAAGGCATTATGTAATAGTAATAGTTGCCTGATTCGGTCATGAAGACCGTATATTTTTTGTTCGTTTTAGTCATGGGGATCTGGTTGTACCCAAAATACGCATCCATGAATGAAAGCAATTTAAAGCCTGCAGAGTTGTCAACCAAATTATCTATACTGGGGAGGGGGTAAGCGTCTTTTGGGCAAACCCTATTGAGATCGGTATAGTCAATGCACATGCGCCATTTTCCATTAATCTTTTTTATAAGAACTATATTAGAGAGTCAGGTTGTGTACCGGGCTTCAGAAATAAACTTTGCCTCTAAGAGGTCTTTAATAGCCTGATCGGCAACCTCAGTTTTCTTCAGGGACTGCCGGCGCATGCGCTGAGCTACTGCCTTGAGGGCATAATCTATTGTCAAATGGTGACAAGCTATCTCTAGGCCTAGATCGGGAAACTCTACTGCGCTCCAGGAAAACAAGTCTACATTCTCCTTCAAGCACGCTTTTAGTTGCCTCTTCGCCAAGTCAGGGAGGTCAACATCGATATTGACTCCTTTGGAGGGGTCGCTGCCCAGGGGAACAATTTCAAATTCTTCGTCTGAGATTGGCTTCTTGGGATTTGCAGGTTCGCTGATGCTCATTGGTGAGACTTCTGCGCCGAGCATGGGTTCTTTCCCCTTCTTCTTCTTCTGATCTCTGAGGTCCTCCTTTGTAATTCGGTTGTCTAGGTCGATCGTGTCGACATAGGGAAGTGGCTTAGGATCTTCAGAACTATCGAGGAGGGCGGGTCTGTTAGCCGACCTGGGTTGAGTGCTGATGGAGCTCAAGCCTTTAACAGCTGCTTCAAAACATCTCCTTACGACCTCAATGTCTCTGTACAGGGTGGCGACGAGGCTGTTAACAGTGTAATATTTCATTTTAAGGTGCACCGTGGAGGGCACTTATATTAGTTCTGCCAAGGTGGGCCTCTCAGAGATGAACTAATATAATGACAGACAGTCTATTACAAGGAACTGGGTCTTGATGGACCTGGTCGTCACTCCTTTCCCAAAAGTAACGATCAGTTTGACATTTCCCAAAAGTTTGGTAACATAACCATTGAATCCCTGGAGATCAGAGCCTATGTACGGGGTTAGGCGTGTCTCATTCAGCTGCAAGGTGGTGAACAACTGGGAATACATTATATAGACCGAGCTGCCTTGATCGACCAGGATGCGCCTGACATCAAAGTTTTCCATGCGAGCTCGTACGAGCAACAAAATGCTGGAATTAGGGAATCCTCATGGAATCTCTTCATGATAGAATGTGAGGGGTTGAGATCCTCCTCTGAACTTGTCGAGGGTGGCACTCATGTCAGAGTTAGCCTCCATTAACAACTCAAATCTTCTCTTCACCGAGCCTACGGTGCATTTGTTAAATTCGCCGCCTGAAATGACCATTGTTGTTGGAAATGACTCCTAAGGACTATGGAATGAGAAGTACAAGGGGACTTCCTCCATGTCGGGGAAGTAAAAGTCTTCTGGCCTCGTGATGCTCATGGCGACTGGCATGAGAGCTTTTTCTGGGGAGGCCCTAGTTTCTTCAACCTGTTTGGATTTAGAAATGTCTTCCCAAGGAGATTTCTTCTTTCTGTATTATTTGAGATGTCCGTCACGGATGAAGATCTCAATGGCATCCTTGAGGTGGATGCAGTCTTCTATCATATTCCCGTGACTTTATGAAACCGACAGTACTTGCTTTTTTCCATCCATGGTTTGGACGATGTTTGTCGGGGAAAGCGAACTCCAACTTGCTTAAATTTTGCATTTAAGCAGTCAGTCAAAATCTTCTCGTTCGAGACGTTGAGAGGAGTATAGTCGTGGAAGCGGCCAGGTGGGCCCTTGTAGTCTCGAGACTCCCAGGACTTGTCCTCCCTTTTCTTTTCTCCTCCCTTATGGGATATCGAGGGTTCTTCATTCTTTGAGGTCTTCGCGCTCTCTCTATATCGCGAGTCCCGCACATTGTTGGCTGTCTCTTTCTCCTCCTACTGGATGTACGCATGTGCTTTAAGTAGGAGAGCATCCAGAGTTGCCGATGATTCGATACCAACTAGCTTGGAAAAGTCACTGTGAGGATGGAGCCCGAGTTCGAGGATATATTTTTTCAAGCCATTAGTGGTGGAAACTTGTACGACTTCCTGGTTGAAACGTTTAATATATACTCGGAGGAACTCATCCCTCCCTAGGATGATCGCCTCTAGAGATGCTTATGACTTTGGATGTCAACGAGACGCTGTAAAGTGCCTGGAAATTTGTCTTCCAAGGTTCTTCCATGACGTGATAGATTCTTCGGGAGGACTCTTGTACCATGCCATTGCCCCTTTCCTGAGAGTTGTAGGAAAAATTTGGCATTTGATTGCTCCATGGACTCCTCTGTAGTCGAGCAACACGTTGATGTTTTCGATGTGCTCGTCCTTGTCGGTGGTTCCATCGTAGATCCCCAGGTGGGGAGGTTTCGCCAGACCGACAGGGAGTGCGGCCTCCATGATTTATCTTGATATCGGGCTGCGGGGTTTGTCATCGTCGCTTCTATCAGGAGATGGTGATGGGGAATGGCGATCCCTTCCTCGTCAGGGGTTGTTGTCTCATCGGGGAGAGGTGCTCCTTCTCGGCTTGGGTGACAGCGAGTGGTCGCAATCAAGCCAGTTCTTCTTTGTCTTCTCGAAAATTGGGGAGCATCGATCTTTACGGGGAGGTGTGCGGCCTCGTTTCTTGATGAAACCTCTTGTTTGGTCCGCGTGGGGGGGGGGGGGGGGGGACGACCACGCCTTGGTGAAGATGGGCAGCGGGAGTCATAACGCATGTGTCTTCAAGGAGGAGACTTTGACTACTTCTCCCAGGCTCTAATCCTCTTGCTCTGCTACAGGATTAGGGCATTGATGTGATTGAGGGCAGCGAGCAGCACTGCCATGGCCGGGTCAGTATTTGGTGGAATAAGAACTGGTTTGAGGGCTTCTGGAAGCTCCTCGTTGGGGTTCTCGGATCTCTGATCTTCCAAAAGCTGGAGGTTGTCGCATTCAAGATCGACCCGATTCGGAGATGCTGTTTGAACATCCCTGATGTCAGGGACATCCTCTAGATGAGGATGCTCCTGGCTTCCCTCTGTCTTGTGGACGGGAGAGAGTACGTTCTTTCCAGAAAGATGGTGGTCATCATGGTCGGCCATGATAAAAGTAGTGAAAGTATCTTTGGTCTTCTATTTTGAGGAAAAGGAAGACTGGGAAGATAGTTTCTCACAGACGGCACCACTGATCTTCAACCCACTTACCGATTGATCAAAACCTGAAAGTGGGCCGAAGGTTGATGACGTCTACTTGGCTGGAAATCTGGAGAGAGGAGGGGGTGTACCTGCAAGACACTCCAACGATCTAGTGAGAAAGTGCGCAAAGAGATACATAAAGAGATTAGGGTTTTAGTGTGAATATTGAATACCCGGTCCTCACAAGTGTGAGGGTTTATATAAAGTCCCCGGCGTGTAACCATTGGTTCCTATTTTTGATCCTAGATATTCGGGTCCGCGAAAATAAGTAACTGCTAGAACTTGGTCAAAACAGACAATCGTGCCCGTAACTAGTTATTGTTTCGAGCAAGGGTGGGATGACGGGCAGACGCGTCTCGAGCACCTTCCTGGTTGTCTGCTCGACGAGTAGCGAGCAGACCCAGAATTGACTGTTGATGCGGACAGATGCACGACCAGGGCATCGTAATCCCTAATACTCCCATGGTATGTGTTGTACCCCAAAATTTGCCCTCCCATATTCTTCAAGAAATTGCCAAGTCAAGCTTCAAAATTTCCCCAAGGGTTGCACAGTGTAAGGGCCTCCTAAGCAGTCAAAATTAGGGTTTTGGTTCTGATCAAGAAAATGAAGTTTCCAAAGGTCCAATCAAGTCCCACATGCCTATAAATATGGTCAAGCATCCTCATACCAAGTTTCAAGACTTTCAGCACAAAATTGCACAGTCAAAAACTCTAATCGCACTACAGTCAACTGTAGGGGCAAAATGGTCATTTGACAGTCAAAAGTTCAAATTTTTGGTCAACATCTCATTTTGAAGCCACAAACATCATTTGATCAATGCTTGATCATGATTCTCAAAGTTGGGCTCAAAAATCATCAAGATGCAAAAGTTTCCTTATTTGGACAGTTGAAAAAGTCAACTGTAAATTGACCAGGGCATAACTTTCACATGGATTATCAGAAAAATTCCATCCAAAGCTCATTTTGAATAGAAATACATTTCCTACAACTCATCTTCATACTTCAAGTCCAAGAAATGCTCTCACAAAAAGTTATCAATTTCAACATTATAGGTCATTTTCAAAAGTCAACAAAAAGGGACTTTAAGTCAAAGGCCATAACTTGAGATTGGTAAATCAAAATGACATGGGACCAAAGGCATTGGTTAGAGGACTCAAAGATCTTTCCAAAATGTCCAAGAACATGATCAAAGCTTAAAAATTGAGCAAGTTATGCCTTGTGGAAGTTGGGAAATTTTTGGATATTTTGAAAAGTCAATATTGATTCAAATGACCTAAAATTGCTAATGGGCCTATTTTTCTTCCACAATCCATTATCCAAGGCATGTGCACGACCACTTGGCCCAAAGGGAAGTTTTTATTCATTTTTTATTTATTTATTTGAATTTTTATTAAATAATTCATTTAAATCAAGTAAATACATGAAAAATACTTAACCTACTATTTCAAATCTTTTTGTGCATATAATATCTTCAAAAATTCGTGCATAATCAAATATGGAAAGATTTGAAGAGAATTGGTCATGATTGGTACAAAATAGCATGGAAAATATTGGAAAAAGATCTTGAAAAATCAAATCTCAAAAACCATGAATGCCAAGGATTTTGATTGTTTTATTTGACCTAATTCACTCCATACATAAGCCTAAGCAAGACCTAATGCCTCAGGACCACTAAGCTGCGCAAGAACATAGAAAAGAAAACTTGACTTTTTACTAAAAAGCTCGAATCTGAAAACCAGGCTAGAAGAGGATTCAAGGCAAAAGACTTGTGCCATCACCTTCCTGAAGCTTCAAGGAAGGATTCCCAATCGAAAACACCAACTCTAACGCCCTAAATCGTTGTACAGAATCGAATTTTTTCTCATAAAAATGCATGCTCGTGTTTTAACTTTGAGACAGTTTCATAGCATTTTATTTATGTATTCATACTGAGTATTTCATTCTGAAGCTAACCATGTGGATTAATTGCATTTTTGTACACTATATGCAAATATACCATTGTCATATTTTAGGGTTTCAGGCTTGGCAAATTGGGGCTTTCCATCCAAAGAAAAATTGAGACTTGGGACCCGGGACCATTAAAACGAGCGTGCTTGGACGATCAGGAATCCACCCTCGCGCCTAATTTATGATGATCCCTGGGCTAGTCGCTATTTTTCAGAAACTAGCCTAAGGGAACACCTGAAAAACCGTGGCCAATGTTTTATATTTTCAGAAAAAAAATAAGCAATGGAGAAGATGACTAGGTGGCTATCCATGATTGGGGCGTTTAAATTTTCGCGCGCAGAAAGCACTAATGAATTATCTTATATTATAATATTTGCTTGTTATGTGATATACAGAAAACGCGCTTGGCTTGGTTGGCAATGCTTGCAAGTGGTAAACCACAGGACCTGGGTTCGAGCCCCAGGTCCCCACCCTTTCATATTATTTTTATTTCAAATATTATCCTATGCAGTTTCAGCATCAAAGCATACCGTGCACCCACAAAATCAAATGTCCACGCGTCCCAGAGCATCAAATCAAAGGCCATGAACTGGAGAGTATAGTGGACCCTAGTCAACGCGTGTACACGCGTCCTGAAAAGTCCAACGGGCCAAGGGTAAATGGGCCAGATTTCTAAAAGAAAACCTCCACTTTGGGGACTGCAACCCCCCTATGGTTTGCTAAACTTTTTTACTTTCTTTGTTTTTTTATTATTTCTATTTTCTTTTAAATTATTGTTTTCTTAATTAATTCATTATTTTCATAAATATAAAAAACACCATAAAAAATCAGAAAAGAGAAAAAATGTAATAAATATTTTATTTTAGTATTTTTATAAATAAATTACATTAATTAAAGTTAGTAATTAAATTAGGTTTAATAGTAATGTTTTCATAATTGATTTAAAATTTGTAGAACTAGGGTTTATGATAATTTTTATTCCTTTTTATTTTTCTTTCATAATAATTAAATAATTAAATATTTATTTTTTGTAATTAAAATTGCATGTAAATTAATTAGGGTTAATTTTAAGTTAAAATTTAATCTTTTCTTAATAAACTAAAAAACAAATAGAATTAGGGTTAGCATTTAATTTCAATTAATTTTTTCCCATTAAAATTAAAATACCAAAAAATACCAAAAAGCAATTTCTTTTCTTTTTAATTAATTAATTTCATCATTAATTTAATTTTGCAAAAAGGGTCCAACGCCCTCGTTTAATTCTTATCAAATTCGCATGTTCATTTTTATTCTTTATAATTTTGATGTATCTCTCCCAAGGCCTTGTAAATTATTTGTCGCACTTTATCTTTATTTCCTTATTTATTTTTCTGTCAAATCGGGTTCGAGAAATTTTGGCGATGTGGACCCGCGCCGTTTGTAATAGTTTAGAATTTTTACTTCTCGTATTTTTTAACTGTTAAATAATGGCATGAAAGAATGTATGGACAAAAATAAAAACAAACGCTAGATCACCTTTAACATGACAAAAGACAAAAATAAATGAAAACGACACACAAATCACACATCACCCCTAGGGTACGCCTCACTGTTGCCTTGCCTCGAAAGGTGATCGTCGAGTAGAGGATGTCTTAGTAAGTCCTCATGATCCGGGAACCTGGCATGAGGGTAGCTTCTAAGGTGTCTTCCCATTGCTCTGGTGATCACCATGTCCCGAACCTCGAATTGATCCGAACACCTCCAACGGTGGTGCTACCTACCTCTCAATGGTGGGATGACACTACTTTAAAGGACATTTACACAGACGAATTCCTTAGGGTAGGTAGACGACTCGTGGATACTTGCTCTAATTTCAAAAACAAATCAAAAACACTTTTCCCACCGACACCTTTTCAAAAAGCTTTCGAAAGCAATTTTTCAAACACTCTTGAGGACCGATACAAGAGTCGAACTGAAATTTTCAAAGAAACTTTTTAAAACCCACAGTTGAAAAGCAAACAAACCATTTTTGAAAACACAATGAGCAAGTATCTAAGAGCCCATGGATAACCATAGATAGAAAGGGTGCTAACACCTTCCCTTTCTATAATCTACCTCCCGAACCGAGAGCAATCTCTTTAAGGAATTTTTCTGTGCTTTTGTCCTTTCCATTTGGAGAAAATAAAAGACGGTGGCGACTCTTGCTTCCGCGACATTTCGCGAACCAGCGTTAAACAGTCAATTCCAGATCCACCGATCACAGTATGGTCGATCAAGTGTGCTCGACAGGAGATCCGAGTTAGTGGACCAAAGTTGTTTGAGTCATGCTGATGTATAAGTAGATTGAGTCAATTTTAGTCATTGAATCAATATATATATATATATATATATATATATATATATATATATATATATATATATATATATATATATATATATATATATATATATATATATATATATATATATATATATATATATATATATATATATATATATATATATATATATATATATATATATATATATATATATATATATATATATATATATATATATATATATATATATATATATATATATATATATATGTTAAGTAGGAGACAAAGGAGTCGTAATTTTGATACAAACAATTTATCGATATTGTGCATAAAGTCAATATTTAATTCAAATTGGTCGGTAGCTTGTCCATAATCAAATATGAGGATTGACAACTACCAAATCCCAAAACAGCCATTTTATATTTAAACTAACCCCGATGGGAGATTAATAAAATAAGCATTTATCTAATCAGCATTAGTTATTAGAGTGATAATAATAATAATAAAATAATAATAATAATAATAATAATAATAATAATAATAATAATAATAATAATAATAATAATAATAATAATAATAATAATAATAATAATAATAATATAATTCCTACATCTTATAATAAATATTTTATTATTTTACTTTTAAGTAATAAATTTTTGCATTTATTTTTCCATTAATATATTATTATATTTTAATTATTATTTTTGTTAAATATTTTATTAATTATTTTTTTAAGAACTAAGCACCTTAAATAAAATATTTTTATATATAAGAATAAAGGAATAATGTAAGGTATGATAAAACATGAAGCAAAAACACATAATGCAACAACCAGGTTAGGTAGAAGTGTCTCCATCATAATACGTATGCAGAGGATTACTACCTCATACGTGCGGTGAAACTCGTGCGTGCCAAACTGTCGGTGGATCACAGTAAAAGGGAAATCCTTAAATTTTAAAACAGTGATAAAGGTTAATTGTTTTTTCTTGTCGAAAAAACATTAAATTCTGAATATAGAATATTGGTTTTTTAATGATGATCTCAAATGTTTTATATTCTTTTGGGTTTAATTGCTATCCACTTTTAATGTAAATTTTTTATATCAGTAGTGCATTATAATCATTAAAATATATTTTATTTTAAAAAAATTAAAATAAAAAATAAATAATTTAAATTAATTAACAATTGTGATTAATTGACAGTGTAAATTTTTTTTTTATAACATAAATATATTTCAACAAAATTCTATTATTTTTATCTAATAATTTAATAATAATAATAATAATATTTTTAAAATAATAAAATATCATATATATTCAAAAAACAGTTCAAAACAAAAAGCGATTTAGAAGATCCAACTCACTACTCCTAAAAATAATAATAATTTTCTTTAGAAAAAGATAATATATCTTAAGTTGGAAGTCATATTTCTAATATTTTTACTATGTCGTTGCACAGTTATTAACAAAGTTAGTTTAAAAAAACTGATGAAAAAAATTGATGATCAAATATATTAAATATTGATGTATTTATTATTAAATAATTGGATTTTAATTATTGTGTAATTTTTTATAAATCAATTATTGTGCAATAAAGTTTCATTTGCTCGTTGACCATTAATGAGGATCAAGTATTGTACTTAATGACAAATATAATTAGTCCAAAAAAAAATCAATTATACATCAATAGATAATGAAGACAAACAATTACAATTTGTAGAGTAGTTAACAGAAAATCTAAAATAACACTAAAATTGCCAAAAAGGACATGTATTCTAAATTTACAACTGCCTGTTCAATAGAGGAATAGACAAGCTAAGAAAAATGGTTCCATTAAATGAAGTTATTGGCATGTTAATGTCATGAAAAATGAAATTTTACCTAAAGTGAAAGGGACCAAGATGCTCTTTTTTCCCTTTAAAATTATTTCTTTTATTGAAACTTATTACTCCTATAATTTTTTTTTATAAGCAAACAACATTGTATAAAAAAGAGGATAAGGGTACTCAATCCAATACAAAGAGTCAAACCTCATCTTTTGACAAACAAGTTAAAAGATTGATTGACCAAGAACCTAGGGTACAAGAGTTCAACTCTTTATAATTAACAACCAACCATTCTCATAAAAGAAGTTTGACTATAGAAAGCATAGAAGCAACATGTATGAGGATTAATCTTCATTTTTGTTATTTTTTTTGGATGTAGGGTAAAGTATAGCTTGAATTTTGAATAGGAAAACTTTATAGTTCATGATTATTTTATTTGATTGGTACTTATGATTATTTTATTTGATTGATATTTATTAAGAGGATTTGTGGCGTCGAGGAGAATAATGTAATTGACTAATGATGAATGTTAAATTGAATATGTTATTGAGATCTATTTTTAATTGCGTTAAAAAAGTGAAAGGTTTGTTTTTGAATTTTTTTTTTTTTGCTTTTCTTTTTATGAAATGTAGATTTTTGATTTATTAAATCAAATGAGTAGAGGAGATCTTTTTAATTTGATTATGAAAGTTTCTTAATTTTCTTTTAGAAATTTTTTTAATTTGATTGTGAAATTTGTTTGTAAAATTAAATGAGAGAAAAAGTTTGATATGGTAGATTAAATTATTGTAATGAAAAAATGTTCATTTTAGTTTTTGGAAAATTTGATTTTTTTGAGAAACACTTTATACATTTTGGCTAATTTGGATTCTATAGAATGAGATTTGGAAAGAAGATTTTGATTTATTTGAGATAATGGAGATTTGTTGATTTATTCATGAAAATTGTGAAACTATGTCAAAGAGAAAATCAAAAAGGAAAAATAATTCATTAATAAATTTAAATTTAATTAATTATGAAGTAAGAGAAACTGTTAACTAAAAAATGGAGTAAATCAATAAAAACTCTTAACATAAAAAAAAATGTTAATTATAATTTTTAATTTATTTAGTTTCTCTGAAATGAAGAAAATTATAGGTTCGAAGATAGTGAATTTTTTGTTTTTCTTTTGAAATTGAAAGTTTAATTAGTTTTTTTAATAGTAATAATTAGTAACTAATAATATATTAATTTAATTTTAAATGCTTAATAATAATTAGGGACCTAAATAATGAAATTAATTTAGTTTAAGCTTGTGTTTAATTATAAAAATGTTGTTAGTAAATTTTGGAATTTATTTGTTAAATTGGAAAATATATCGATAATTTTATTAGAAAGAGTATTATCCAATACAAAATATTACAAAATCTCAATCATGATTAATTTAATTTATGATATCATTATTACTAATTTAACAAAACAAAATTTGAAACATTTAAATGGATAGATTATTATTTATAGCAAATAGTGAAAAATGATTTTTCAAATTTGTTAATATAACTGAAATGTTAGTTGGAAAATGATGTTGAATTTGTATGAACATATTTACGTAGTTTATTAATTTTTGACTGAGTAGCGTCATACATTTTAGATTTGTAAAATTTGTAAATATGATTTAATAAGAAGATTTTAAAATTAAAATTTAATGACGAACTGTCATACATGTTGTAAAAAATATAAATATGATATAATAAAAAAAATTTAAAACTAAAATTTGACAGGGGAGCTTTCATACATTTCATGTTTGGAAAAATGGATTAATATCTAAAATAGATTTAATAAATTTTTAGAATTAACTCATTTGAAATTAATTGGAGTTTGTTAACTCGTATCGATTCACAAGTAGATGTGAACGTATCTATGAGATAGGTAGACTATTCATTTTAATGTTCATCTTTTAAATATTTCGTTTGCTATTATTTTATATAATTGAAGTTAAAAAATCGAATGTACAGTTTATTATAAGTACATATCAATGCTTAAAAGTTTGTGTATATTATTAACATATGTTTGTAATTATGTGAATTTCAATCAATTAAAAATTAATTTATATTTTATAAATGATTGTCAGATACGTATAACGTGAATTTAGATTGCACCTATGCAATAACAAAAATTTCTTCCTCGTAAAATTGTAAAGAAATACATGATAATTTTATAGATCTAATTATATTAAATATTTATAGAATTAGTTATATTAAATATTTGTGTGTTCTACCTAGAGATGACAACGTGTACCCATGAGTACAGATATTAGTTTCTCTCTATCCATTCCATTTAGTAAATATGACATCCGTATTTATCCATACTCATGCGGATGTTAGACGGATATCTATGGATTTTGAGATACCCGCGAATATATACGAATATCTATATATAATTTACTTTTAAAAATATATAATAAATTAAATTTTTTATTCTTTTTAAAGACAACACAATAGTTTCAAATTTAACACATAATAATAATAATAATAATAATAATAAAAACAAAAATAAATCACATTCATTTTATTTCTTCTTTTTACAAATAATTATATTATACTCAACAAAATAATAATTGTTTCATATTCAACAAAATAATAATAATAATAATAATAATAATAATAATAATAATTTTAGATTAAATAAATTAATATTTAAGTAACTTTGTTAGTTATTAACGGATATGAATACTCATAATTACGGGTACCATTAAATCTATATATGTACCCGTATATAAATTGATAATTAAATATTCATTTATTTTATTCGTGGATACCCGTTAAAATATTTTATTCGTACTCATAATAAATTTTACCCACAAATATTCATAGATGTGAGTTTTTTTATCATACCTAATTCTACCCCGATAAATGTAAAGAAGAAGACTATATTTTCAAGTAGTGTATATAATAATAGTGAGTTAAAATAATTTTAAAAAGAAAATTAATTTAATATTTAAAAATAAAGAATAAAATTATTTTTAAAATATTTACTTTTGTCAAAAGTGACATTTATTAAAATTGGATGATTCTTAATTTCAAATTTGTTTTCACTTAAGTAAATATGTTTTAAAAAATATAAGGTTTTAAAAAATTATTTGTAAAATGAACATTGTTTTTAATTTCAAATAAAAATTTGAAATTTTATCTTTCTATCGTACTCTCTAATTAATATTCACAATTTAATTTTCAAATTTACATTTATGATAATTTTAATATTTTAATAATTATTAAATTAATTTGATAAAGTTATTATTTATATTTTTTTATTCATCAAGTAAATTACTTTAGAAAAAAATTGTATTAAAATATATTTATTTATAATAACAAATTTTTATGTGTTATTGAGTTAAATCGATGTAAATTCTTAACAATAATATTTAATTATATTTATGTATTAATATAAATAAATTATTAATATTTATAAACTAATATTTTTTAAAAAGTTAATAGTTAATGTTGTTTTTTTTTAATATTTAATTTTGAAATTTTTTTATATTTATTATTTAAATATTATTTAGAAAACAATTTTGTAAAATCACACTTAATGAAATGTGATGTGTAGAACGATGGATATCGAAAGACACAATTTTAAAAAGTTTAAAATCATCTACATGACAAAAAAGAGGAACAAAGCAGCAGACATTGTTGCTAGACAACCATCCACACTCAAAATAAAGTTTAGTGAAATTTGATTTAAGAGTTTTGTCCAAACACCGATAGGATTAGACAAAATTTAAATTCGGAAAACAACTTAATTGTCGAAAGCTTTCTAATTTTATACTCTCTTCATCAGTATTATAAGAAAAAAAATTGTTTTAAATATTAGTCATTAATATAAACAAATGTCAATAATTTAATAACTTTAAACTAATTAATGATTATATTATTAATATATTTATAATTTAATTCAAAAACTAGTAAGAACCACGTACTATTGCACGAGTCCTGTCTGAATTTATATTACACATTTATCTGACCATCATTTATAAAGTATGAATTCATTCTTCAATTGATTGACATTCACATAGTCATAAATATAAGCTAATAATATATATCAACTTTTAATTATTGATTCGTAATTATAATAAATCGTGGAACTGATTATTTAAGTTCAATTATATAAATAACAACAAAAAAGGTTTAAAGATGAATATTAAAATGATCCGTCTATAACTGATATCTCATAGATATATTCATATCTACTCGTCTTAATATATATTACACGTCGTCCACTATCATTTGTCAAGTTTGAATTCACTTTTCAATTAATTATAAACTTAGAATCAACCGTACAACCTATTATCTAACTTCAATTATATAAAACAAAAACAAAAAAAATTTAAGATAAAAATTAAAATTATAACATAAAAGAAAAAGGAAACGTAATTTGCTAACATTGTTTGATTTAAACAAATATGATTCAACTTTTTTCCGTTTCTAAGTATTTGAATATTATTTCTAAATATTTCTCAATAGCATGAATTATATTAGAACGAACTCCTATTAGAACAATAGAAAAAAACCATTAATATTAACTTTTTAATGTAAATTAGAAATCATTATATTGAAAAAACAATTGTATAGAAACTTAAAAAATAATAATATTAACTTATTTCCTGTTAATCTGCTATCTAAAACAATGAATCCCATGAAAATTTTGACTTCAAATTATTATGTCATTTCAAATTTTAAATATGGTTCAATTAGTGCAAAGAATGAAGTCAATAGTAAATTAGGATCCAACAAAAATAATAATTTTTCTCCAACTCAATTGTACCAACATTTATATCAGATAATGCATTGATAGACAAAAATAATAATTTTTCTCCAACTCAATTGTACCAACATGTATATCAGATAATGCATTGATAGATCAAAATAATAATATTTTTAAAAGATAAACAAATTAAATATAAATACTTTGGTGTGAGATCCCATTTTATTAGAAATGTCACAGCTTCTTAAACATTAACCAAGTACATAGAATCTTCGTTTAGGTCTTAGTCATTCCATGTTTCATGCATCTGTGTTTAAATAGTTATAGCTATAACAAATGTCTCAATGTAAGTATTGTGTTTTAGTGGTTAGGAGTTAGTCACAAGCAATTATATGATGCATGCTTCCATGATTAAGTACTATCTCAAACAATTTATAGATATACAAGTCAGTATGAAGTAGATCCATGCAAAGAGCTCTAGGAGCCAAGAATAATTATACAATTCTAAATGGTTCCTTGCCAATTCCATACTTTGATGATTCTCAATCATACAACATTGGTTCAGTTAACTTTCTCCTTTATGTTGCAGTTTTTAGTGAGTGATAATGAGCAAAGAAATCTAATTGTGCATGACTTATGCACTAATTAGTATGTGTTGTACGGTGACATAACCGACTGTTATATACTGGTTTTGTGTTTGTGTTCGCAAATGTGCGGTAAGCAAGAATCATCACCGTCTTTTCTTTTATCCAACAAAGGAAAGGGTGAAAAGAACAGAAAAAGACCTTTTCGAGATGTTTCTGAGTAAGGGGGATAAATTATGGAAATGGAAGGTATTATCACGCTTTCCATCAGTGGTTTTCCACGGACTCTTAGAGGTTTGCTCATTTTTAAAATGCTTTTGTGCTTTGTGTGTTTGAAAATGTTTAGAAAGATGTCTTAGTGCGGCGATTTACTTTGCGTTTAACTCTTGTATCAGTCCTCAAGAGTGTTAACAAAGCAAATGTTTTTGAAACTTTTTTTTTATTTAAAAAGTAGTATTTGTGCAAGTGCAAAAAGTATTTCTTTTTGAGCAAAACTTCTAACAACTATCTACTTTTATATTCGAAAAAGTTGTTCTTTTCCTCTTTTCCTTTAGACAGTGCTATCCTACTATTAGTGAGTAGGTAGCACTATCGTTGGATGTTTTTGAGATACAATCGGAGGGATGTTACAGTCACGAAGGCAATTCATGGAGATGCTTTAGCAATTCTGTTTTAGGGACTAGATCATTTACCGAGAAGGCAACTGTAGGGTCATCGAGGGACTATGATCTTTTGATTTACATGTCTTTGCTAAAATATTCCTGCCCCATGATTGTTTTATTGAAGGCAACCAAAGTGGGCGTACCTTAGAGGTGCTTGTATGCAATTGTGTTGTGTTTCGGTTATTTTATCTTTAAACATTTAGGTTTTCTACCGTTTGTTTTCAGATCTTGTCATGTAATCCTAGTTAGCGTACATCTAAGCAGTTAATATATGTACATGAATTTAAAGTGCGAGAATTGTAAATCCTACGCTATTACAAGGTTTCGGGAAGGGGATTTAGATTTGACAAGGATAATGGGGGATAAAGCAGTAAATATCCTAATTTTATCTATTACACCCAGTAAACAGATACAATAATAGTAAAAAATATGAAATTAAATAAACGCGCGCAAAATAAAAGAAAATCTTTTTGTTGTTTTTGGTATAAAAGAAAATAAGGCCTAAGTCTATTTAATTTTAATTTTAAGAAAAAGATGTTAAAATAATTTATTTATTTATTTACAAAATTAATTTAGTTGGAAAAACAATTAGCCTAATATTTTTGTGATTTTGATTTTAATGTAAAAATAAAAAGAAGTCAATGAAAATAAAAATAAAATGCAAAGGACACCCTTTGATCCAGGGAGAAAAGGGGAGCTTCGATCCCAGGAGAGTTATGGTCTTTTCGATTCAGGAGATATGCCTTCTTTTGATTGGGCTAGGGAGTGGGCATGAATAGCCTTTAATCCATGGAAGGGGATTGCCCTTCGATCATGTGGAAAGGGAATCCCCTTCGATCCAAGAAGGAGACGTCCTTTGATCCAAGAAGGAGGCGTCTTTCGATCCAGGAAGGAGGTGCCTCCTTCGATCCAGCAGGCTAATGGGCAGGTTCGATCCAGAGAAGATGTCTCCTTCGATCTGGGATGCTATACCTGCAAAAGTATGTTAGCGAAATAAAATGCAGGACCTGGGTATCGAAACCCAGATCCTTCGATCCTGCACTCGCTGGGTCTTTTCAGGCTATATCTACAGCAAGTGTTAGCAAACGAAGAACATGACCTGGGTGCCAAGCCCAAGCCCTTTGATTCTGTCTAGGATGACAAGTCAAATGGAACAGGAAATATGGATATGTTATACAAATACAAAGTTGGACAAATTACCCTCTCTTACCAGTAAATTGAACCTTCGATTTGGGCACTTCCTAGATGTGGGCACCTTCGATCCGGGACTTATGGGCTTGGATACTTTTGTTGAAGGGTGGCTTTGGCTTGGAAAATTTTGACAACCTTTGGTGGATTTTGTGGGCAGCGTCTCTCCAATATTTTTCGTTCTCCTCCTTTTTTCTTGCAAGCATGCTGCTTTATACAGTAGGAGGGAGGGGACAAGAGGAGTAATGTTGGTAACAGCCATTTGAATTCCATGAATACCAAAATGTAACCTTGGCCAAAGTTAAGGGATCTTGTCTATTTTTTTGAATTTGGAATAATATGTAACTGGCCTTCGAATGCTCCCTTTCAAATGGCTCTGATGGCCTTTTCGAATGGACCTTTACATGTTCTTCGAATGGACCATTTGAAAGCTTCTTCAAATGGACTTTTGCATATTCTTCGAATGGAACCTTTGAACGCTTCTTCAAATGGACCTTTGCATATTCTTCGAATAGACCCTTTGAAAGCTTCTTCGAATGGACCTTTTGGAATGCTAATCGAAGGGCCTTGCTGAAATGCCAATCGAAGGACACTGTTACCATGCCAATCAAAAAACCTTGTTGAAATTCCAATCGAAGGACACTATTACCATGCCAATTGAAAGGTACTTGTTAAAATGTCAATCGAAAGACCTTGTTAACATGCCAGTCGAAGGACCTTTGTCCATGCCAATCAAAGGGCGCTATGTAGATGCCACTCGAAAGGCATTTTAGAGATGCCAATCGAAAGGCATTTTGGAGATGCCAATCGAAAGGAATTTTAGAGACGGTGATCGAAAGAAACTTAAAAACATCACTCACAAATTTTCCCTTTCTTTAGGCAAAGGTTTATGACCAACCATGTAGGGGAAGACCTTGGAAAACATGAGAGGGCAAATTTTGGGATACAACAGTTGCCCCTGTTAAATCTTCTTAAACCTGAGGATGTAGATTGACTTGTCTGCCTTTCGTGATATAAAGGTGGAAGATGATTGAACACTAGAGTGCCCAGAAATTTGCACTCGTCTGAAGTGATACTGTTGATGAATAATATCGAGAATGGGATTACAGATTCCATTTGGAAAAGGTGACAGGAGACTGTCGGAGACGGGCTTAAATATTCCATCCACGGAACATGACGGAGAGTCGTCAGAGATGGGTTTAAAGATGCAATCCAGATGAATGTTGATTTCATGGGATATTCCTTTGTGGGAATTCCTGCTTTTGCTGTTAGAGAGAACTCCGCTGAGGAATGTTGGTCTCTGTCTTAGATCATAGAGTTTTTGGAGCTTTAGTTGTCCATTGCTCTACTGGGGAGTCATCATTTGATTGAAGAGACAAAAGTGAACTGCTATCTGGTCAGGATCCAGGATTTACAGTGTCTTGCTGAGGATAATAAGGCTGGCTGTTATCTGGTCGGGATCCAGGATTTACAGTGACTTACTGGGGAGATGGGATTAAACTGTTAGGAAATCAGTAATGAATCCATGGTCGATTCAAACTGAACCAACAGAGGTCTTGAATTAACTTTGACTGGATAAAAATCAGAAAAATCTTAGGATCGATTTAACTGAACAAGACAAAAGTCTTGGAATATCTTCAACTGGAATAAGAATCAGAGAGATCTTAGTGTCGATCTGACTGAACCAGAGAAGGTCTTGGACTAACTTTGACTGGATAAGAATCAGAAAAATCTTAGGATCAATTTAGCTGAACCAGACAAAAGTCTTGAAATATATTCAACTGGAATAAGAATCAGAGAGATCTTAGAGTCGATCTGACTGAACCAGAGAAGGCCTTGGACTAACTTTGACTGGATAAGAATCAGAAAAATCTTAGGATCGATTTAGCTGAACCAAACAAAAGTCTTGGAATATCTTTAACTGGAATAAGAATCAGAGAGATCTTAGATTCGATCTGACTGAACCAGAGAAGGTCTTGGACTAACTTTGACTGGATAAGAATCAGAAAAATCTTAGGATCGATTTAACTGAACCATACAAAAGTCTTGGAATATCTTCAGCTGGAATAAGAATCAGAGAGATCTTAGTGTCAATCTGACTGAACCAGAGAAGGTCTTGGATTAACTTTGACTGGATAAGAATAAGAGAAATCTTAGGATCGATTTAACTGAACCAAAAAAAAGTCTTGGAATATCTTCAACTGGAATAAGAATCAGAGAGATCTTAGAGTCGATCTGACTGAACCGAGAAGGTCTTGGACTAGCTTTTACTGGATAAGAATCAGAGAAATCTTAGGATCGATTTAACTGGACCAGACAAAAGTCTTAGAATATCTTCAACTGAAATAAGAATCAGAGAGATCTTAGAGTCGATCTGACTGAACTAGAGAAGGTCTTGGACTAGCTTTAACTAGATAAGAATCAGAAAAATCTTAGGATCGATTTAACTGAACGAGACAAAAGTCTTGGAATATCTTCAACTGGAATAAGAATCAGAGAGATCTTAGTGTCGATCTGACTGAACCAGGGAAGGTCTTGTGAGGGTATTTTTTTTGAGGAAACTGCTGAAACAATCCTTCATTAGATGTAGTTTTTGAGAGGACTACCAGGTCATACAAGTAGTCAATAGTGTTTGTTGATTTGATCTTGTCCTTGAAAAAAGTAAGGAGTTAGTCGTATGCAATGTCATGATGTATGATATGCATTGCGTGATAATGTTCTCAAAATACATGAGATTATGTTGTATGTGATGTGTATGCGCATGCCATGATGTATGAATATGGGATGTTATTGTGATGTTTTAGTCTGGGAAAATAAATCCCGGACCGCTGTTGGAGAGTATTGGGAGGATGGATCCTTCGTTTCCGCTGGGGATGGTGAATTGAGATGATTTGCCGGGGTTTTTCTCTTTCTATTTGAGGATATTCTGCTGGGGATTGATTCTGCTTGAGAATTGATTCTGCTCGAGGATAACTCTGTGGAGAGAGATGCTTGTTGGAAGATTCTGCCGATGTAGAGAAATAAACTCTGTTGGGGGGTGAACTTCCGTAGTTAGAGAAATAAATCCTACCTCAGAAGAGGTTTTATAACTGTTTGAAATTATAAAGTTCGGCTGGGGAACACAGATTTCAACTCTCTGCTGGAGGAAATTCGTTGGAGAAGATAGTTCACAGGAGATTCTCCATACAAGAATTGAAGTCTACTATTGGCTTCAACGGAACCAAAAATTCCATCCATCAACATCATAAGGCCATATATCACGATGCGGCGAAGTAAGTACCATTTGTCATCCTATGGTTAAAAAAAACAATTCGAAACATTGCATCAATCATAAGATAAGCATGTCATAAACTCTTATCTAAATTTTTCTTACTTGGATACAAAATATAAGTGATGATGCATTAAGATAACTCTCGAGTAGTCTACCAAATATATGTGATATACGACATGACTCAATATTCTCATCATCAGTAAATTCAGCAACGCGCTTCACTTCATACTTTGGACTCAAACAAATCCAGCTTCACAAAAGATAATTTAGTAATATTTTATGTAAAATATATATATTAATTACTATGCTACAAATAAAAAATAATAACAGTTGCTATAATTCCAACAATTGCTATAATGCTAACATGGATGCAATTTCATATCTCGTTAATGCTTATCTTGTTAAATTGGGCTTTTTTGTCTTCAACTTTTACTCAACTGTCATCAGAAAAAGTTACAATAATATATAATCATTACAATCATGGATTTTATCAGTATCCAACAATGGTGGCGAAAAACCTAGGATTCAATGGCGTATGATGTGTAGAACGATAGAGATCGAAAGACACAATTTTAGAAGGTTTAGAATCATCCATAAGACAAGAAAAAGGAACAAAGCGCCACACATTGTTGCTAAACAAGCTAATATAAACAAATGTCAATAAGTTAATAACTTTGAACTAATTAATAATTGTGTTACTAATATACTCCTAATTTAATTCAAAAATATTTCAAATTAATAGTTAATTTTATTTAACTAATATGAGAATAATTATTTTTGTTTATAATTATGACGAAGAAAATCTTATTTATGATAAAAAAGACAAACACATGTGTGATTAATAAAAAGTAATGAAATAAAATTTTTATGGTGTCAAAATTTATTTTTTGAAATTATCATCCCAAAAATATAAATGTAAGAAATTTATTCTAAAGTATTTTTTTGAAAAATTATTTGACAAATATTTTATTATTTTAAAAAATATTTGTAATTTTAATAATTTATTTAAAAAAATATATAAAATTGTATAATAGTTCACTTTCATGTCCTTTAACATGGAAATAATTCCATAAAAATAAGATAAATTATTTTATTTTTGAATTTTTTTATATTTAATGACAGTTTTATAGTCTAACGAGTTCGGACACGTATTTGGACTCAATCTTTACTTTCTTTATATTCCTTCAAATTTAATACTGGATTATAAGACAAAACCAAAAATAAAATTAATAAAAACAAAAATCAAATTATCAAATTTTATAATTATTTATATATTATATCACGTATAATTTGCGGTTAAATTTTTTATCTATACCATCTAAAATTTCTGACTCCATTATTATTTATATTTTTTTCAAATATATAATAAATATGATATCCTCACTTTTAATCCATATGTATTCTTAAAAATTTAACTTTTAAATTTAAAACAAACACATTGAATTACCTTCCCACAATCATTATAATAATTGAAATTCCTGTAAAACACGTGGCATCTAGAAAATTGTGGAACAGGATCTTTATCGTACATCCAAATGCATCAGAACACTTTTTTTCTTTTATAAAAAAAGCACCACAACAGTAATACAATGTTCTCTCTGTCGGTTTGTGTTCAACAAAGACATTTTACAATGAAATACTATTTTATAACCTATTTTTAATTATCTTAAAATAAATATTTAATATAAAAAATTATATTCTCTTAGTTTTAAGATAATTATGGTTTAAAGTTTTTGCACGTAGATATGTAAAATAAAAATAAAACATTCAATACAGTAAACATTAATTAGTAATTAGAGAAACTAATTTTATTCAATAAAAGTTAATTATATGAGAAAAAAATTTATTTTTTCTGTTTTAAAATGATTATCGTTTTAACAAATATAATTTATTTTAAAATAATTAATATTTCATTTTTTTAATGTAATATATATAAATAATTTTTTTCAAAATATATTTGAATGAGATCCTTCTTTATGTTTTGTTTTGTTTTTTTATTAGAAAATGAATATGAAGTTATATAGAGTAACTCTTGTTAGAGCTAACTCTTAGTACTTTATAGGGTTAAAATTTATTGATAAATTAATTAATTTTATGTAGTAATCTAAATCTGTAAAATTTCATAAATTATAAAAATATTCAATACTTCATCAAATGAATTTAATTTATATTTTTGTTGTTAAAATACATATTATGCTGATATTTTTGTTAAAGTACATATTATGTTTATTTATTTTTTTAACTATAAGGATAATAATAATATTGCACTCTAACTAACCTAAAATTTCCAAATAGTTTAAAGGAAAATTAAAAGAGAATCCCATTGTACTTACTTATTGCTCATGTAATGCTTCCTTTAATTAACTACATGATCACAAAAAACAAAATAATAATTGATCCTCTCATGACAACTACTAAAAAAATAATAATAAAATTAATTAATTTAATGTAGTATATATGAATATCACAGGGTGTCACCTATATATGTTAGCTGGCCACTCATTTTTATATTCATATATTTTATTTTATTTTCTCATTTTCATCTCCCTTCTACTTTCTCTAGAACTTCAAGAGAGAATCAATTCCTCATCATTGGAATTGTTTACTCTCTCAATTCCTAGCTTCTCATTGTTTTCCACAGATAAAAATCATTTTTTTTTCTCTTTATTATTAGTTAAATTATGCTTAAAATCTCTTATAGACCCATCATAGTTTTTGGTCACATTTTGCTTTAAAGATCTTTGCTTTAAGCTTTGGCTAGTTTAATTTTTGTTGGGTTGGATTTGTTTTTATTGATTCTTCTACCAAAAAAATAAAGTTTCAATTTTTTTGTTTTTTTCTCTCTCTTGTGATGGTGGACTTGTGGAATGCTTTGGTCAGAGGTTTCTGTAACATGTTCTAGCAGCCTTTTGGTGAATTGGGTCGGTGAATTTTCTGTCAAGTTTTCTAGAGAATCTGTGTTCTCAGATCTCCCTCTCTATCTCTATCTCTATCTCTATCTCTATCTATTTCTCTCTCATAGTTCTTAGTTCATACCTCTTTTGTTGCATAGCTGTGAAAGTGAAAGAAGATGATGAGGATGAGGAATAATCCTAATCATAATCATAGTAATAAGACAAATGGTGTTTCTTCACCTATAACCTCAGGTGGTTGCAGAGCTGAACCCGGTTCAATGGATTGGGAGATGAGGCCAGGTGGAATGTTGGTTCAAACTAGAACCAATACCTCAGATCAAAACCCGGTTTTGGTTCCAACTATTAGAGTAAGGGTCAAGTTTGGTTCAATTTATCATGAACTCAACATTAGCTCACAAGCCACATTTGGTAAAAATTTTCACATTTTTTATAAGTATTTTCATATATTTAAATCATTTCGGAGACTCGAATTTCAATTCTGATTTTTTAATTAGAATTGAAATTCCGCGTCTTCGGAATGTGTTATTTTTATGTTTAGTTTATTTATTGTTTTTGTGGGTTGGTTTTATTGGTTTGTGTTGAAGGGGAATTGAAGAAAATGTTGTCAGGACCAACTGGATTACATCATCAAGATCAAAAGTTGTTTTACAAAGACAAAGAAAGAGATTCAAAGGCTTTTCTTGACATAGTTGGTGTAAAGGACAAATCAAAGCTAGTGCTAGTGGAAGATCCTATAAGTCAAGAGAAAAGGATTTTGGAGATAAGAAAGAATGCTAAGATGGAGAAAGCTGCAAAATCCATCTCACAAATCAGCTTGGAAGTTGATAGACTTGCCGGGCGGGTATGTCTTTTCGTCCGAGTAAATCATCAATTTAGTCTCGAAATTTGAGTTATATACACGCTATGAAACATTGACATAATACTGACACATATATCAAACTCAAAGGGCGAACACATATCTTCGCCCGAATAAATCATTAATTCAGTCTCAAATTGTTAGTTTGATGGAGGAGTTTAATATTTGAAAATTTTGAGCCAAATTGTATACAGCTCCTACAATTTGATGCCAAAATTAGAGAATCACTTTTTATTTTTTTTTTCATTTTCAAATTGATATTTTTTTTCATTTGCAAATTGAAATAATTATGAGTGAGGTTGGTTTGTATTAAATGCTTGAGTAGTAGTTGAGAATTGAGAACTAATTAGTTATTGGAATTGATTAGGTATTTGCTTTTGAATCAATAATTAGCAAAGGTGGGAAAGTTGTAGAATCAGATGTGATAGGTCTTATTGAGCTATTGATGAATCAATTGCTTAAATTAGATACTATAATTGCTGATGGAGATGTCAAATTGCAAAGGAAAATGCAGGTAATTTTCTTATGCATCTTGCAATTTAACTTATCTTTTTATTTTATTTTTCTTGTTTATAGTAAATAGTTTTTTATAAGTTGTTGAATCAACAAGTTTATATTAATATATCAATATAAATAGGAATTAAACTTAGGCCAACAATATATAATAAATAGTAATTTTGACCCTTTTAAACATATAAGATATTGTAACTATTTTTTTAATGTATTAAAATTACAAAAACTTATATGAATTTGTATTTTTAATTTAGTTTGATTCTCTAACATATTTTCGACACATACATTCAAAGATATTTTTAAAATTGAACGAGTGTGATAAATCAATTGATATGTATTAATGAAGTTAAATGTGTAAAATGTTGGTTTAGAATTTAATTATTGGCGGCGATATTTATTTTTATTTAAGTTTATGCATTAATGTAAATAAGTTGTTTATATTTAAAAATCAACAATTTAAAATTTTCTTTAAATTTTTTTTTTTACATTTTTAAAACTTATAATAATATTGTTTTACATATTTAGAGATCAAAATAAATTTTTTGTCTTTATTTATTTAGTAGTTATTTAATTTAATTGGTTTTCAAAATTGAAACCTTTTGAAGGTAAAAAGAGTTCAAAAGTATGTTGAAACATTGGATATTCTAAAAGTCAAGAATTCTACAACAAATGGCAATGATGTCCATTCTACAACTCAACCTCAAGAAAAGCATCCAAATGGAAAAAGATTGGAAACAATCCAAGAGCAACAAGAAGAACAAACTAAAAAAAACTCAAATGAGGTTTCACTAATATTTGAACAACAACAACAACAACCTTCTTCAGGAGTTGTAGTTACTACACAATGGGAGACATTTGAATTTGATTCTACCCCACCATTAATCACATTTCCATCTACATCCACAACTACTCCTTCAATGAACAATAATAATTCAGGTCCTCCTAAGTTCAATTGGGAATTCTTTGAGTGATGAATTACAATACCACATATGTTTGAAATTTGTGTGGATGTTATTTGGGTTTGTATTCCACTTGGAGTGTTATATGTTTTACATTCTTTTTGTGTATTTAGATTTGTTTAGCAACCCTATATAATCTGTCATTTACTTGAGAAATAAATAGGGTTGCTAAGATAGTGAGTATCATAAAAAAAAAAGGTTACTTTTATGTGATTATGTCATTGAGTCCTATGAATTCATTTGCCAAATGTTTGGATCTATTTTTGATGGATATATAAAGTTGTGTGTATTTGTAGTTTTGTAAAGAGGAAATTGGATCTTAATACTTAAGAGAAACCAATCCACTTAATTGGACCAATTCTACTTGTTTTTAAAGTTTAGTCCAAAAAATAAAGTATAGTACAATTCTCCACATGATTGTGATAAGCATTATTATTATTCTTTTTAACATAACTTTCTTTCTTATCTATACCTTCCTAATCAACCATATAAATCAAAATTGTTACAATTTGTATAAACCTCCAAAAATTACCTTGTGTGTGGATTGGTTCGTATGAAGCCGGGGTCACCAACTATGTACTTCACATACTTATGACAAAACAATTGGGGTCATCACAAGGTCACAATGTGTAACATTTCAATTTTCAACCTCTAAGGTTTAAAAACAAAATTTTAAAAATTTTCAGCGATCTAAATATTTTTCCAACTTAAGTCTAAAAATTATGCTACCCAAATAATAATGTCCTTGCAATTAACAAACACAAACCGAGATCCTAATCACTCCCTCAAAAATTGAAATCTTGACAGTATGCTCACTGTGATAATAAGAAAAATAGCGACTAGATATAGGACAATGGAAGACATAAAAAACCTAACTAGTACACAATTCGTGGTTATAAAAAGGCCTTTCAAGCTCTAAGTAGAGAGCTTGTTTGGGCCCTAATAGAGGTAGAAATAGTAATAAATGTAAAGCAGTCCGTTAGATAAAGTAATTGATTTATTGTACAAATAATTATATAAAGTAGTATATTTGTAACCGTTTGTATGATGGAAAATATCAATAAGAAATATATTAAGTAATTGAATTCCAATATGGTATCACTTGTTTCATGATCCACCTATCCATCTTCCGCCCCCAAATCAAGAAACTCAAGAAAACGCTTCAGAGAAGCCTCATCCTTCCATCAACAAAGCTTCTGAGAAGCTTCCTATCATCCTTAAGATCGCTTCAGAGAAGCCTCAATCCACCATTAAGAAAGCTTCAAAGAAGCTTCTACGGTGGTAATCAAGTCATCTTCCCCAAGCTTTAGAGAAGCTTTGCTTTGCTTTCTCGCTGTCTCAGGTAACCTTCGTCCGAGCAATCGATTCAAGAGAAATCAACAACAACATGAATCCATCCTCTCCTCCGCGTCCAGCCACACCAAACTCTCCTCGAGTTTCCGAAACCCTAAATTCTCATTCTACTCGCTCCAATTCTTCAAGCGGCAATGCTTTTGGACCAAAATTATCCATGAAGCTCAACAATAACAATTTCCTTCTCTGGAATCAACAGGTTAAAGGAGTCATTCTAACCAACAGATTACATAGGTTCGTGGTGAGTCCTCAAATCTCCAAGAAGTTCAATTCGGATTTTGATCGTCAAAATGGTGTCACCACTGATGAGTGTGAAGCTTGGATCGTACAAGATCAAGCCCTGTTTATCTGACTCCTATCAACTATTTTAGAGTCAGTCCTTCCTCGGGTTCTCTCGTGCAAACACTCGTTTGAAGTATGGGACAAAGTTCACAAGCACTTCAATGCGATGATGAAGGCTAAAGTTCAACTACTGCGCTCTGAACTCAAAACTACGAAGAAGGTGAATCGAACGGTATCTGAATATGTACTCAAAATCAAGTCAATTGCTGATTCCTTGCTTGTTGTAGGTGACGTCATCACAGAAGAGGCACAAATTGATGCAATCTTGGATGGTCTTCCTGAAGAATACAGTCCATTCGTGATGCAAATGTATGGTAAATCTGATGATCTCGATCTTTATGATGTCGAAGCATTATTGTATGTCCAGGAGGAACAATTAGATAAGTTTAGGCAAGAAATATCCTTATCAACTGTTTCTACAAATCTAGCGGTTTCCAACTCCAAACAATCTGCACCGATGAATAGAGGGAACTCTCATACCAGAGTTCGAGGGTATACACGTTGTGGACGAAGCAGGGGTCGTGGAAACTCGTCTAGCACTAGGAATAGGCCAACTTGCAAAATTTGTGGCAAATAGGGTCATGTTGTTCTATATTGCTGACATTATTTTGATGAAGGGTTCGTTCCAACCAGAAACCCTCACCAAACACCATAAGGAATTAATGTTGATCAAACTTCCTCCACCTTTCTAATTGAAAATTCACAGGATGCAACTACACTGATGACTACTCATCACTCATATGGAGTTACTCAGGAGCTGAATGTGCCATCATACCTTGATTCTCATGCGTGGTTCGCCAAATCAGGTGCTTCACATTACCTCACCTCTTACTCTGATCTTCTGCATTACAGTAAATCGTATAATGGCTCAAATAAAGTGTGTGTAGGAAATGACCATGTTCTAGATATCCATGCTATTGGTTCTGCTCAATTTTATTCCACACTGATGCCACATACCGTATTGAAACTCAGTGATATTCTCATTGTTCCTCAAATTACAAGGAACATATTATCTGTTTCTCAGTTCTCTAGGGATAACAAAGCATTCTTTGAATTTCATCATAATCACTGCTATGTTAAATCCCAGGTATCTAAACCTGTATTGCTTAAAGGCGTTCGTGACTCACATGGTCTATACATGTTTTCCTATCTGTAGTTGGTTATGTCAAAGTCTCAAGCTCCAGGTGGACATTAACTTTCCTATGCAATGGTTAATAATTTTGTCCAAAGCCAAGCTGGTACAAACTCTCTTCTATCTTTGTGGCACCGTCGACTTGGTCATGCCTATGCTGAGGTTATTAGGTATATTTTACAAGTATGTAACATTTCAACCCCCTCTAAAGGATATCTTACACATGGATTTATTTTCTGAATATTAAGGATGACTCTCTTAAACCTTTCAAGTTGTTTCATGCTCATGTTAAAAATCAGCTTCATGCTAACATAAAGTCTGTTCCATCTGACTATGAGGGAGAGTACAATCCTTTCACAAACTACCTAACTGAGTTAGGTATTACACATAGGCTAACATGTCCATACACATCCCATCAAAATGAGACAGTATAAAGGAAGCACATACACATTGTCGAAATAAGGTTAACTTTACTAGCTCATGCATCCATTGCTCTCACCTTCTGGGATCACAACTTCACTACTACTGTGTATTTGATCAACAAATTACCTACTATGGGTCTCAAGAACTTCGCTTCCCCATTTCATGCCCTTTACAAAAACCCTTCTTGACTATAAATCCCTAAAGAGTTTTGGTTGTGCCTTCTTTCCCTACCTTAGGCCATACAACCAAAATAAGCTACAATTTAGAAGTTCCAAATGTGTATTCTTAGGGGTATCTCCTCAACATAAAGGTCACAAATTCCTAAACTCGGATAGCAGAACTTTTGTGTCCAAAGATGTAGTTTTTGATGAAAGTTCTTTTCCTTATTCCACTATGTTCCCCTCTGAATCACAACTCATCATGACTTAACTCTCTCCTAGCACATCCAACAACCTAATCTTAACATGACCTAACCCCTCTTCAAGATCTAATATGCCCAACTCCAATATCCTACCTTCTTCCTTACCAGTAGCAGACTGCTTTGAGTACAGACCAACTAACACTAAACTGATTAATTTATCTACTGTGAATAGTATCCCTTAAGAGGGACCACATTTAGACCATTTTCCAACTTGTCCTCACCCTTCAAGTACAACTGCTTTTGTGCATGATATTAGGAATACACCTTGTAACAACCCACAGTCTACAACCCTTTATACTCAACAGTCACCTCCTACTGCTTCTTCCTTTAATCCACTAGAAAATGACTCTTGTATAAATCCCTCATCTCCACTTGATCACAAACAAACTATCTCAGTCGAGTCTTCCCAATCTCTCTCCTTGCATAGTCAAAACCCCACTATCCCTACTATGAAAAATAATCACCCTATGTCGACAAAAGGAAAAACAAGTCACTCCAAATCCAAAGCCTTTTTATCTCATACTGAGCCTTCTTCTGTCAAAGAGGCTCTTTCTAATCCTCAATGGCTAGCTGCTATGAAAAATGAATACAATGCTCTCCTCTCCAACAACACTTGGACTCTTACAACTCTTCCTCCTTGTAAAAAGGATGTAGGTTGTAAATGGGTATTCAAGGTTAAAGAAAATGCAGATGGCAGCACCAACAAACTCAATGCAAGGTTGCTTGCTAAGGGCTACCTACAACAACAAGGCTTTGACTATAGTGAAACATTCTCCCCTTAAACCCACCACCATCAGAATTCTTATTACTCTTGCCATCACCCATAGATGGGAACTCTAACAAATAGATATTAATAATTCCTTCCTCAATAAATACTTACAAGAAGAAGTCTTCAAGCAACCTCCAGGGTTTATTTCTACTGACAAACACTTAGTGTGTAAACTCAACAAAGCCCTGTATGGTTTAAAACAGGCCCCTCGAGCCTGGCACGAAAAACTTGCTCAAGCTCTCCTTCAGTTTAGTTTCACTCACATTAGGTATGATCACTCTCTCTTTATATATTCTTCCCAGGGTGTTAACATGTATGCTCTAGTATATGTATATGATCTCTTGCTGACTGGTTCTTCTTCCAAACTGATTCATGATCTCATACAGAAGTTACATGATAAGTTTACCTTAAAGCACTTAAGAAAACCAATTTACTTTCTAGGCATTGAGGTTCTGCATCAACCAAATGGGTCCTTATTACTCAACCACTCAAAATATGTTCATGATCTCCTTATTAAAGTACACAAGCCAGCTGCAAAAAGAGTTCATACTCCTATGTTGAGTAATTGTAAACTAAGTGGGAATGGTACTAATATCTTTAAAGATCCAAGCCTGTACAGATCCATTGTTGGAGCCCTGCAGTATGTCACCTTAACAAGGCCAAACATTGCCTTTTATATTAATAAAGCTTTCTAGTTTATGCCAGTACCTCTTGAAAGTCACTGGCTTGCCGTAAAACGCATCTTGAGGTGTCTTAGTGGGACTGCTTCCCATGGTCTTCTCTTTACACCCACATTTATGAATCACAAGCTTACCCTCCAAGCTTATAACGATTCAGATTAGGAAAGTGATTCGGATGATAGACGCCCCACTTCAGGTTCTTGTGTCTTCCTTGGCTCTAACCTTGTTGCATGGAGCTCAAAAAGGAAGCCCCTTGTAGCCCGATCAAGTGCATAAGCTGAATACCACAGTTTAGCTCATTCTACCTTAGAGTTATTATGGATTGAATCACTCTTAACTGAGTTAAATGTCCCATTTCTTCCTCCTATCTATCATGTGATAATGTTAGTGTTGTCATTCTTTCCCATAATCCCATGCTTCGTGCCTGCACTAAACTTGTTTAGCTTGACATTCATTTTGTTCAGGAACGTGTTGTAGCACTTCAGTTGCAGGTGAAACACATACCTGCTCATGCACAAATTGTGGATACCTTGAAAAAACCACTTGGGACATCATCATTCCAGCTTCTCTGTGGCAAACTCAAAGTGATTTGTCTCAAACCCCCCTTAAGTTTGTGGGGGAGTAATATAGGTAGAAATAGTAATAAATGTAAAACAATCAGTTAGATAAGGTAAATGACTTACTATACAAATAATTATATAAAGTAGTACACTTGTAATAGTTTTGTTGCACCCCGACATTTTCCCTATAGATTTCACAATTGCCTTATGCTCCACATTCCCTTATATTAAAATCATAATCATGCATATCATTGGTTCCTAAAAAGTATCAGACCATAATCTCATTTTAATTAGGGTTTTGAGAAGGAGAAGCTCATCTCTCAGAGGATTAGATCATCATCATGATCATTTCTATCAAAGCACAAGGATCATCATCCTCTTTAAAGTTTTCCTCAAGGTGTTAGGGTTTCATCATTGGTTCATCAATTGATTGAAAGTGAACTAGGGTTTTGGAATTCATCAATGAAAATAAAAAATTAGGGTTTTATGGGTTGAGCTTAAAGAGTACCTCATTCAAGAGATCATCAACAATATCATCTTATGGTCTTCAAAGCATATCAATTACATCATAATCACAATATTGTTAGACGATGAGGCGGATCTAGAAGGGGGGTTGAATAGATCCTTTATTTAAAAATTACGCTTTTAAAATTTGTTTTGAAATGATGCGAAAGCTTCCCGAATCAAAATCGTCTAAACGATCCATTATTGAAAAGATCGGATATGCGAAACCGTATGGAGATCTTATGATGAGAAATGAATCAATAATATTACTTACTAATCAATCACTTAAAAAATATCAATGAGTACTTACTACTTCTAATGAATTATTTAAGATAAAAACAATATCATAAATTTGTGTGTTAGTCAATTTATCAAATACTTGGTGTGCAAAAACACAACAAGTTCAATTTTACTTAATTGTAGTGATGAATTTTTCTTGATAGCAATCAAAGTGATTGCTATGACAGTTGTAAAAAAAGTTTGGCTCACTACAATCACAATCAAATGAATTGAACAATCGTTATCACACAAATTATGACAAACGAAAATAAAAGGATAGGGAAAGAGAAACAACACACGAATGGTTAAGCTGTTAAGGCAGTTCCCCTTGTCGTCCCTGTGAAGGTTACGTCTGCTCTCAATTCTAAAATCTAGAATTGAGATATATGATATTAAGTTGAAAAGTTTTACAAGAGAAGAAATAGTCTTCACTACACACAAACCAATTGTTGAAGATGAAACTATTCCTTCTCCCCCTTGGTTCAAACCAAACCAAGTATGCCAAACTCTTTGAACAAACCTCCGGTTACCGTTACTTGATTTCATGAACTCTTCATTCTATAAATCTTTCACTCATCTGATTTTGATTGCAAGAAATTTGACCCCAAATATTTCTTCACAATCCTCCAGTTACCACTACTTGATTGAGAAAACCGACCGTTTATCAACCCTTTCACTCGGCTGAATTCAATGAAGCAAAGACTTGTGCAAAACCCCCCCGCACCAAACGTAATCTTGGAGGAAAAAACCTTAACAATTTTATTCAAGAAAAAACCCACTCAATTCTCAACCCAAATCTAAAATCAATCTTCAATTTAAACATTATCACCACAACTTTGCACTTTAATCAACAAAAATTATTATGTGTAATTGTTGAAGAATGCAAGGAGAGGATGAATATGATGAGAAGTTGGTGTATATCTTTCACTTTTTCTTGTTAACCAAAAATGATGAAAGCCAATCAATATTTATATGTTACCAAATAGTCAAGACAAAAAACATAGCAGAAGATTGGTTAAAAACACGAGCGATCGACCCATGCAGAAAACCCACTCGACGCGAGCTATCCCGAGCACTGTAGGATGACCTTGGGAAAGCGACGCTTCGACCGTAATAAGGTCTGAGTCAACACAAATAGAAAATATTTTACTCCCAGTATGAGTCGTCCGAAAGGGTCGACGTGAGTAGTCTCGAGCTTGATGCGATGACCTTCTTTAATCTATGAGTCGACCTAACTTTTGCATGAGTCGACACAAACAGTAAAAACACCAAAAATGCTTATTCTCAAATACTTTCATGCCAACCATTCCACTAGAAAGTTTGTCCATAGAGCCAACCCAGATCAAGATCATGTTTTGACATCATTAAAATAAGGATAAAGGAACCTTGTCCTCACATACTCCCCCTTTTTTATGATGGAAAAACCTAAGAAAATTTTCTGCTCAATTCATCGAGTGCCTTAATCGGATATCCTCCCCCTGAATTTGTACATTCCGTAGGACACAAATCTGCAACCTCTTGCTCACTATATTCCTTATATTCTCTTCTCCCCCTTTGAAAACATAAAAAAGAGAAAAACACAAGGTCAAGAGTAAAAAAACATATTAAATTGCATAATCATTATCTACTTTGCAACCTAAAACACCAACAACTATTCACATCAAATGAAGCTAGTGCAAAACATATAATAGTGGACATAATTAATCAAACACATTAAGTTTATTACACACCAAATGAGTTCAACAATAAAAATAATGAACACAAAGTAAGTTCTTAAGAAGACAAAATAACCAATAACATAAGTAAGACATGTAAACAATGAAAGTCGCAAAATTCACTACAAAGCACCAAATTTAGATCAAGAATTGCTTCAGTATGCACCGACAACTGCAACTCATGAGTCAACACACGCAATCGAAATTTCAATTTTCAAAACTTTCATGTTATTTAATTCCATTCATACAATAAATAGAAAGCCTACACATACATCAATAATGTCAAGGATGAAAAATACATATTTTAAAGTAAGTTTAATATTTACACATGATCAAGAGTGATAAAATAGATAGGAACAATATTACCTCCATGGATGATTGAAGACGAATGCCCTCACTAATGCTTGCATTAGACATAGTAGGTTATGAATGAATATACAATCATAAAATAATGAGCATGCAAATTAGTCAAGTTGCAACCTATCTAAGATATCTAGAACACCAAGTTCCCTACGGATGTGAAAGAAAGGTTCTGTCGCAAGTGGTTTTGTAAAAATATCGGCAAGTTGATTGTTGCTATCAATGTGCTCGAATATAACTTCACCCTTTCTATATGATCCCTAAGGAAATGATGTCTAATCTCAATATGTTTTGTGCGTGAAGACAAAACCAGATTCTTGGTTAGGTTAATGGCACTTATGTTGTCACAAAAAACAGGAATACGTTCAAGTTTAACATTGAAATCGAACAATTGTTGTTTGAGCCATAACAATTTGGGTACAACAATTACCGGCTGTAATGTATTCCGCCTCAGTAGTTGACAAAGCAACAAAAACTTGCTTTTTGCTATGCCAACTTACTAAGGAGTTTGAAAATAAATGACAAGTTCCACTAGTGCTTTTCCTATCCGATTTGTAACTGGCAAAGTAGGAGTCGGAATAGCCAACTAAAGAATAATCACTACCCTTGGAGAACCAAAGTCCATACTTTGAGGTACCACAAAGGTACCTAAGTATGCGCTTTATGGCTTTTAAATGTGATTCCTTGGGACATGATTAAAACCTAGCACACAAGCAAACACTAAACATAATATCCGGATGGGATACAGTAAGATAGAGAAGGGAACCAATCATACCTATATACCTTTTTATATCGATGGGCTTACCATTTTCATCTCGGTCCAAATTCACCACCGTAGGCATTGAAGTTTCAATTACTTTAAAGTTTGCCATATCGAAACGCTTGAGTAGATCATTGCAATAATTCATTTAGCTTACAAAAGTCCCTTCATTAAGTTGCTTCATTTGACGACTGAGGAAGTAGTTTAACTCCTTCATCATGCTCATTTCAAATTTTACCTGCATTAACTTAGAGAATTCCTTGACCAAAGACATGTTAGTAGATCCAAAGATAATGTCATTTACATAAACTTGAACTAAAATAGAGTGTTTCCCATGACGCTTAATAAAGAGAGTTGTATCAACCTTTCCTCTTGAGAATCCTTGATCTAGTATGAATTTTCTAAGACGTTCGTACCAAGCCCTAGGGGCTTGTTTAAGACCGTACAAAGCATGCTTAAGTTTGTAAACATAGTTAGGAAACTCAAAACTTTCAAAATCGGGAGGTTGAGATACATATACCTCTTCATTAATATAACCATTGAGAAAGTTACTCTTAACATCCATTTGAAATAACTTGAAATTTAGTGAACATGCATAGGAAAGCAAAAGGCGTATAGCCTCGAGTCGGGCAACCGAAGCATAAGTTTCCTCATAATTGATTCCTTCCTCTTGGTTATACCCTTGAGCAACAAGATAAGCCTTATTGCGAGTTATTATTCCGTTTTAATCTAATTATTTCCTAAACACCCATTTAGTACCAATTAATCGATCGTCTCGCGAAGGAGGCACAAGGTCCCAAACCTCAATTCTCTTAAACTGATTTAGTTCCTCTTGCATAGCTAAAAACCAATGTTCATCGAGTAAGGCGTCTTTGGAGTTTTTAGGCTCAATTTGAGAGACGAAAGTAAAATGATAACAAAAAGTTACTTATCTTAGACCATATGGTAACCCCCTTTGAGATATCTCCTAGAATATTGTCGATGGGATGATCCTTAGAGGTTTTCCATTCCAAAGGAATATCTCTTTCATTACTTGGATGATATTCCTCTCTTTCTTCGGCTAATTGATCCAACTTCTCCTCGACTATTATAGGTTTAGAGTCACTTTCTTTAGGATATTTTAGTATGCTTTCTGAAGATACACCTGCACCATAAAAAACAACACCTTTTTTGACCAATTTCGGATAAGACTCATCAAAGGAAACATGCACGGATTCTTCAATGATATGTAACCTTTTATTGTATACTTTATATGCTTTTCTTGATTGAGAGTATTTGAGAAAGATACCTTCATCAGCTTTTGAGTCAAACTTACCAAAATTCTCTTTACCATTATTTAACACAAAGCACTTACATCCGAAAACATGGAAGTGTGAAATATTTGGCTTCCTACCTTTTAAAAGTTCATAGGGAGTTTTGTTAAGAATAAGACGTATTAGAATCCTATTCAAAACATAATATTCTGTATTTATGGCATCGACCCAAAAGTATTTAGGAAGACCGTGTTCATTGATCATATTTCTTTCGAGTTCTTCTAAGACACGGTTTTCACGTTCCACCACTCCATTTTATTGTGGAGTTCGTGGGGCGGAAAAATTATGATCAATGTCGTATTTTTCACAAAATTCTTCAAAGAGGTGGTCTTCAAATTCACTTCCGTGATCGCTTCGGATAGTAACAATGCTAGTGTTCAATTTGTTTTGAGAGATCTTAGCAAACTTTTCAAATGCCGAAAAAGTGTCACTTTTACTAGCAAAGAAAATAGTCCAATAAAATCTAGAGTAGTCATCTACAATAACAAAACTGTAGTAGTTTCCACCTAGAATTTTTATTCTAGATGGTCCAAAAAGGTCCATATGAAGAAGTTCAAGGGGTCTCGACGTAGAAACAATGTTTTTATATTTAAACAAGATCATTGTCTGCTTCCCCAAATGAAACACATCACATAAGTGATCTTTAGAAAATTTTATTTATGGTAGACCAACTACTAAATCTTTTGAAACTACTTTATTTAGCAAGTCAAAGTTGACATGTGCTAAACGCCTATACCAAACCAAGAGTCTTCACTCATGGAGACTAGGCATTTAGTACCGGTCAATGATACTTCATTCAAGTCAAGCATGTATATATTATTTATCGTCAAGCCCTTAAACACATTATCTTTCTTATCATCATTTTAAACTATGCAATAATCTTTTGAAAAAGAGACTTTTTATCCTTTATCGCACAATTGGTTAATGCTAATAAGATTGTGTTTAAGACCTTCAACTAAAAAGACATAAGAGATAGTAGTAGAAGAGGGATTACCTACTGTTGCACCCAAAAATTTTCCCTCCCATTATTCAAGACAAATTATTTCAATAGGTCTGCCCATGCTCCTAGGGTTCTCAATTGCCAAAGACTACTCAAGGATTAATCAGACAAACCCTCCTCCTGAGCAGTTGACCTACAACTAGGGTTTTGCTTATCTTAAGGAAAATTGGACTTCTAATGCCCCAAGTGGATTTCATGGTTTCTCATATGTCTCAAAGAATCCTCATGCCAAATTAAAAGCCTTGCAGCACAAGTTTGCTCAATCAATTAGTCAGATGATTTAAAATCAACTATGTTGGGCAAAAAGTCAACTTTGACCAATTTAAAGTCAAACTTCAAGATTTTTGGTCAAAATAAATCTTTTGAAGTCACATTCATCATTTGATCAAGGGTTGATCATGATTCATCAAGAAAACTCAAGATTCATCAAAAGTCAAAAGTTACTAAATTAGGGTTTTCATAAGGAGAAGTCAACTGAACTTTGACCAAGCATAACTTTCACATACTTCATAAGAAATTCCTCAACAAAATCCTATCTTGAATAAAATTCAATTCTCTACAACTTTTCTCTCTCTAAGCTCAAGGCCAAAAATGCTTCATTTGAGAGATATGGGCCAAAAAATTACAGGTCATTTTAAAAGTCAACAAAAAGACACTTTTTGTCAAAGAAATCTACATTAAGATAAAGGCTTCAAATGGAAAAATGACCAACATGAATATTGTAAGGGATATCGTGAGGTTTCCAAAAAGTCCTAGATCATCTTCATATGATAAAAATTGAGTGAGATATGATTTGTGCAAGTTGGGCGATTTTGGGAAGATGCATGAAATCCAAATTAAGCAAATTTGAAATTTTGGGCTAATGGGCCTATATTTTAAGGTCCAAACATGTTCCTGATCTCATGGTAGACTCTTAAATCCATTCATTTATTTTTGTGGTTTTTATTTCTTTTATTTTTTATTTTATTCAATTAAAAGCAAAATAAATCAAATAAAATACCAAATGAATGTATAAGACATAAAGGGCTTGTGATTTGAATATTTTAGAGGCCCAAGATCATGCTACAAACCGTGTAGAATTATTTGTGAATCAAATCTTCACGGTTTTGTCATATTTCAATCTATTTTCAAACAAAATCAAAAGATATGTTTCACATGATATCCAAGCCCACCTCTTAACCTAATATTTTCTCCTATAAATACACTACATATTCAGACCAAAAGGAGAATGAAAATTTCTCAAGAAACAAGGGTTTGAGATCGAAATTTGTAAGGAAAAGGTTGAAATAGAAATCCAACTTTCAGCCATACTCAAGTCTTGGTGATCATTCAAATCAATCCCTGAGGTATCATATAGTAAGTTCCAATCATTTTTGATGATCAAAAGTGCCTGAAACATGCATTCGAAACATCGCCGATTTTGCATATTTTATGAAATTCATATTTCAATATTTATGAGGCTTTTATTTAAACTAACAATTTCAATGTGTTCTTAAGACAAAATAGCACAGGTTTTATCCCTTGCATGAAGCCCATGATGCTAGAACACTCCATCACCATTATTACATCGTTTTGCTTTGCTTTGATCATAAATCAATGTACAAGTTGAATTAGCAAAAAAGAATGCCACCATTGGATTCGCAGGGGTCAAATTAGGGGGATAGGGTCCTTCCTGATCTCTAACGCACGTTGTTTTTGCAGGTTGAAGATTGATCTCACCGAAGAAGACGACCGGAGCTAGGGCCCCAACGCTTCTCCGGTCCACTTGTTTATAATATATTTATTGTTTTGTTTTGTATGATAGAATTGAAGCGCAACGCAGTTGGTTGAGACGAAGGCGTGTAACGTGAAAGGCGTGGGTTCGATGCGTCTTGCAATATTTATTTGTTATTTTTCAAACTAACGCGCATGTTTCATAAATATTACTCAATTCCTATTTTCAGACCCCAACAGGTGCTTGGCCTAGTGGCAAGCAACGCAGATCCTTGGGGCCAAGGGTGTGGGTTCAACACCCACCCCCAGCAGTTTTTTTACCCTATTGTTTTTAACTTAATTTCATTTCTTTTTCTTTTCTAACCCTAATTATTTTAATCAATCAATCATTAAACTAATCTAATCTTTTCTAATACTAATAAATTAGGTTTAGGGTTTTTAATTAATATTTAATTTTCTTGAATTTTATTTACTAAATTAATTAATCAACCTTTTTTCTTAAATATTAAAATCAATTAGAATTTAGGTTTTATTAATTATTATCATTTAAATTATTTTCCGTAAAATACCATAGTATTAATACCTAGAACCTTAGGTCTTTCAAACTTTTCATTTTTTTGAAGGCATTTTCTTATTTCTTTTTATTCATAGATCAAATGTATAGGACACACTCTCTATTGTAATAGCGTAGATTTATTTTCCGCACTTTTTTTCTTATTATGTATCTACTCCGAGGATGTAATAGCGTAAGACATTTATATTCTCGCACTTATATTTTTATGCTATGATTAGTAACTAGGGTTTATATGGCAAGACTAATAATTAAACCTAGAAAACCCTAATTCTCTAGATAAAACAAACTGAAAACAAACACTCTTCATACTTGCACCTCTAGGGTATTCTCTCTTATTGCCTTATGAATATTGGTCACGTCCCTTGAAAGTGGGGATACTTTAGCAAAAGACCATTGATCAAATCATCATGTCCCTTTTGAATAAAGATCATAATTCCTCGATGACCCTTCGAGCTGCCTACAAAATGATCTAGTCCCTTCGAGCTGCCTACAAAATGATCTAGTCCCTTCGAATTTCCTACAAAATGATAATATTCCCTTTGATACAATTGATAAAGTATCCTTACTTGTTGCCTTCGATGACTATACGATGACCCTACGCCCGTCCCTTCTCATCCAATAGATAGGGCTACCTATCAACTAATGGTATGGATAGTACAATCTCTAAAGGAGAAGGAGAGGAATAAAAAAAGACTTTAGTGGGTAAGAAACTCTTAATTTCTTGCCCATAATTTTTCTCAAAACTTTTTTCACATTATACTTTCAAACAAATATTTTCAAAAAATAACACTTTGTATACATTCTTGAGGACTGATACAATAGTCATCACAAAGTCAGTCTTACATTGGCAATTTCAAAATATTTTCAAACAAACACACATAAAGCAATATTTTCAAAAGTGAGCTAAACAATTAAGAGCCTGTAGATAACTACAAATGAATGCTAACACCTTCCCTTTCATAAATTATCCCCCGAACTCAAAATCTATCAAAGGTTTTTCCTGTTCTTTTCACCTTTCCTAAATATTGGATAAAAGAAAAGTCGATGGTGACTATAGCTATCCTCACATTTGGATAAAACCAAAAAGTCAATTCTCCCACCGTATTAGAGAACTGGCGAGTCTGCTGGGGATTACTACTTAAAAAGAGGGGTTTCCTTAGAGTTTAAGATCACTTTACTTGCTTTTAATTGTATGCTTTTCTTACTTTACTTTAAGGGTTTGTTTGGGTTTAATTGCTTGTAAGATCCTACACTAGGATCTAGGGATGCCTTAGGTAAGTAGAAATAGATCATAAATGTTGTACGATGTAGACCGATATGGTTAACATGATGGCTACCTTTAGTGTGACCCTTTGGTTTGTACTGATATTCCTTGAGTCAGTCAAGGATAACATTAGGCTTTCGCATGGTGTCATTAACACTAACTTACTTTTAGAACCTTAATTGACCCATCTTGGCCATTAGAAGGTAGTGAGATAGCCGGCTTTGGTACAATCTAAGGTAGGTTGATACTCGAAACTAAGCTCATTGAGATTTGACTTTCAGAATGTTTTGGTGGCAAGCCAGTTACCGTGCTAAAATAAAGCCTGTGAGAAAGATCAGTGATATGAGATTCCTAGAACCCGATTACTATTTTAGGATAGGTTGAGCCAAATTAACTTCAATGGGGAAGGGTACTTACCTATGGACTTCATGCAAGCCTATAAACCTAAGGCTCTTGTGTAACTTGTGTGTGTTTGATAGTTATCTAACATGAACATGACATCATAACATCATATCATCATAATATAAAATTTTCACTAACCATTTTAAGGACCTAGGGATTTATCTTTGTTCTTTGTTGTAGGTTATAGCCTCCGCTCGTAGAAACACTATCCAGATCACCTTTGTAAGGGTACCTTGTCAGCTTAAGGAGTTAGTCTCAAAGGTTCCCGAAAACTCTCAATTCACCAAAAGATTAATAGTTGGTACCTATTGTACCCCAAAATTTGCCCTCTCATTTTATCAAGAATTTCCTCACAAGACTTCTTGGACTCAAGACAAGATTATGGTTTGCTCAATTCAAGACATCTCCTTGCACTGATAACCTGAAATTAGGGTTTGAGTTTGCACAAGGATTTTTGGACAACCAATGCTTCATGTGACTTTCATACACCATCTTGGACCCCTAAGATTTCTCATACCAAGTTTTAAGCCTTGAATCACATTTTTGCCCAGTCAATTGGACAATTGACCTAAAAATCAGCTGTATTGGGGGAAAAGTCAACTGTGGCCAATTTACAGTCAAACTTCATAAATTTTGATCCACAACCACATTTTAGACTCATATGTACCATTTGATCAAGTTTGGATCACAACTCCTCAAGAAATTTGATCAAATCATCAAAAGGGCAAAATGGTCAAAATGGTCAAAATTAGGGTTTTGACTGTGGAAGGGAAATTTCTGATTTTTAACCTAGCCAATGACCAATTTGGTCCAAGCATGATTTCAAGGAATAAATGGAATCATCTTGACCTAATTACATAGTTCAAAAGATCTCAAATGCATAGGATTGACAGATGAATTTTGCAGTCAACTGATCAAAAGTCAATTGTACACTGAAAAGTCAAACTTTGACTTTTTGGTCAAAATCAAGTGCCAAGGGTCATAATTCATCAAGATATGTCAAAATGTGAAACTTATTGACCAAGAAACCTAAAATTTCAAATTAGGGTTTTAATTTGAAATTTTTTCATAACTTAGAATTTTTCTAAGTATGGAAAATTTCTTATTTTTTCCCAACTTTTCACAACTTTTTCACCATGATGCAATTGGATTCAAAGGAAACTTACAACATGAAAGTTGTAGTCCTCCATGAAATCTACAACTTTGATTCACAAAGTTTTTCCCAAAAGATGTTTCGATCTCAAAATATAAATTTGTGAATAGGGGTCCATGAACTAAAAGACTTAGTGAAAATTTGCCCTAATTTAGGTAGGTTTTTAACCCAACTTCATGGACATTTTTCACCTAGTTACAAGAGTTATCTTAAAATTCATTTCAAATATGGATTGTAGAACATGTTGCAAGCTTTCCAAAATGTCCAAGAACTCTCCAAGATCATTTGTGGTTAGGGAGAATCGAAGAAGGGAAGTTGGCATTTTGTCACTTTTGTTCAAGCCATTTTTACATGAGATCAAGTTGCAAATCAGATCCTAGCATGCTTATACCTTGCATTACAGGTCCTAATCCCTTTTACACTCTATAACTAAATGCTAGCTCAGTGGTTAATGGCTTTATTTTGACCTTTGGAGCATTGTACATAGAATAAATCCATAAATGGCATAAAGGGCACATTGCCATTTTCATAAAGCAAGCTTTTTGCAACTTTACAATTCTTGAGCCATGGACCTGTTTCTTTGTCACAAGCAATGCCCACAGATATCAAGCATTGTTCACCAACTCTCTACAGCCCACAAACTAGCCTGTATAGGCCTTTGGCATAGTCACTTCAACCTTTCTTCAAAAACAAGAAAAGTGGCCAAAAGGTAGAGAACTTGTACATCTGATAAAGGGTGAACTTGGCTTCATTAAAAACAACTTCACAAACTCATCTCAAGCTAGAAAACAAAGGCATAACTTCTGAAACTCTCCCAAACACAAAAACACGATTTTCTGCCCAAACTTGCAGTTTCTGCAAAACTCTTGCAAGCTCAATATTGGCTCGTGCGTTTCTCCATTTAACACTTGAAACACCTTCCATACATCACATCCAAACTATCCAAGCCCTTGTCCTGGTTCTGGAAGCTCTATTTCATCCATCACCATTTTCATTTTGGAAGGTTGCAGCTTGACTTCTACAGGGAGTTTCAAGCATCCTCAAGACAAGCTAAGCATTGGAATAGCTTGAGGGAACTTCAAGGAAGCTCACACGATCCTCATGCCTCACTCAAAGTCCCCATATTGCCTTATCCAAATCCAGCTAAAGGAGGTATTTTTCAAAACATTATCTCTCTATTTAAGCATCCTCAAGCCACGATTTGTGAAGCAAAAATACAGTCTCTAGCATGGTGAAGCTGTACATATGCATAGTTGTCATTTATATTAACTGAGCTAAGAGAATTTGATTGTTGAACATGCTGAAAAAACTAGGTCAGAAATTAGGGGTGATTAAATTCTCTCTGATCTTTGAGAGTTAGATTATAAATTTTATATAATTGGAATCGTGAGATCACAAGCTACATTTTTTATGTTATGAGTTTTCATTTTTATGCAAGCTACAACAAGTTACAGGTTTAAGGCATTAACGCGCGTGTTTGGGAGAGGCTGGAGGACAGGGATGAAGTCCTGGGCCTGGCGCGCCTTGGGCCTCCTGTTTTGACTTTTCACACCCCCCTGATCCACTATCCGCACCCCCTTTGCATATTTTGTTTATTTTTCATATTTTCTTTTCATTTTTATATTTATTGCTTTTATTTATTTTTCTGAACATGAAAAAATCATGAAAAATATTTTCTTTATTTTTTGCATAAAATATTGATTATTTAGAATAAATAGAATCTTTTTTCTTAAAATAAATAGTAAACACATTTAAAAATATCATACATTTTTATTTTTATTATTCATACACATAAAATATTATTTTCATACATATTTTAATTTTTAATATTTGTTAATAATATTATTTATTATTTCTTGTATAAAAATAGAGAAAATAAAATAAATATAGAATATATATTTCTTTTAATCAAAAACTAGGGTTTTACCCCTTTCAAAAATAACAATATTATTTTTCTTATTTTTAGGACTTAAATAATATTATTTTCTCATACATAAAACAAACATAAAACATATTTTTGCATATTTACATTTTTATTGCATTTCTAATATTTGTTTATTTATTTAATTTGCAAATATTCAATTGGGTTGTAATAGTATTTTAGGGTTTTTATTTTATGCAAATATCCCCATTCAAAAACTTGTATCCCCCCTCCCATAATAATTGTTGTAATAGCTTAGATTTATTTTACGCAATTTATCGCATTATATACATGTTTAGTAAAATTAGGGTTTGTATGATAAGACAAAAATCAAACAAATACAAGACCTAATCCCAGACAAAAATGCATGAAAAATGACACACATTGCACACAAGCACCCTTAGGGTTTCACCCACTTGGTTGCCTAAACAAAATGGCCATTGTATGTGTGATCGGTGGAAATAGAACTGACTATTTTTAGCTGGTTTCGCGAAATGTCGCGGAAGCAAGAGTCGCTACCGTCTTTTATGTTCTCCAACATGGAAAGGACAAAAGCACATCAAAATTCCTTATGAGAATGTTTCTCGGTTTGGGAGGTAGATTTATAGAAAGGGAAGGTGTTAGCACCCTTTCTATCCATGGTTATCCATGGGCTCTTAGGTACTTGTTCTTATGTTTTCAAAATTTGTTTGCTTTTCAAATGTGTGTGTGGGTTTGAAAAAGTTTCGTTTTGAAAGATTTCTAAGTAACTCTTGTATCTGTCCTCAAGAGTGTATGAAAAATTTGTTTGAAAACTTTTAGAAAGTGTGGGGTGTGAAAAGTATTTTTGTTTGTTTTGAGAAAGAGCAAGTAACCATGAGTCATCTACCTACCCTAAGGAATTAAGCTGTGTAAGAGTCCTTTAGATAGTGCTATCCCACCATTGAGAGGTAGGTAGCACCATCGTTGGAGTTGTTCGGGTCAATTCGATTATCGGGACTGTGTGGTCACCGAAGAAATGGTAGGACACCTTAGAAGTAACCCTAATGTCCTAGATCCTTTTATCCGAGGCAACCGTTTCGAGGCAACTGGATCTTTTGGACAGAAGAGAGACCTCTAAGACACCCTATACTTGATGACCACGTTTCGAAGGCAACGAGTGAGGCGTACCCTAGAAGTGGGGTGTGTATTGTGTGTTGTATTCAGTTAATGTTTGTCTTTGTTATTAGTGAGCTACGAGTTGTTTTTTAATTACCATACATTCTTTCATGCATTCAACAGTTATGGGGTGCGGAAAGTAAATTGCGGAAACATAAATCCTACGCTATTACAAGGCGCGGGTCTATACATCGCCAAAAATACAAAGACCCGTTTTTGGTAAATAAGTACGGAAAGTAAATAAAAACAGTAAAATCCTAATTACTATTACATCCGGAGGCAATTACAGAAATAATCAAAATAAAGAATTAAAACCAAAATGCGCGCGAAAGAAAGAATCGAGAATGTCTTAAGGGTGTTGACCCTTTTTTAGAAAAGAAATTGATTTTTTTGTCTTTTTTGTAATTAAAATGAAATTAAAACTAACTAATGACTGATTAATTAATTTAATTAAAAGAAAAATGTTTTTGTATTTTTATGTTTTTAATGAAATAAAATAAAAAGAAATAAAATTATAAGTTAACTTAATTCTAAATTACTTTAATTGTTAAAAGAAAAGTCAAAATTGCCTAATTAAACTATTTCAATTAATGTTTATTTACAAAATAAAATGAAATTAATAATGTTAATAAATGTTAATTCTATTTTTTTGATTTTTTTTAATGAAAATATGTTAATCATGTTAATGGTTAATTAAAGAGAAAAATAAAATAAGACAAATAGATATAAAAAAAGAAAATAATGCAAACCCATGGGGGGGGGGGGGGGGGGGGGTTGGGCCAAATAGGAGGGTGTGATGTTGAATCTTGGCCCATTAAGAAGCCAACTCGTTTGACTCTGAGAATTGAGTGGAATGCTGTTGACCAGGCACATGGTGTTCTTGCCTTCTGGGCCCTTGGATCTGCATCTGAGGACACATGGTTGCTTGGATCTGTGAGGTTTATGGTGAGTCTTCCTTGGAGTGCTGTACAGGAAAGTGTTGGAAAAAATAATATTGGAATATGGGGGGACCTGGAAATCGAACCCAGGTCCCAACGCTTGCAAGGCACCTGGCCAACCACTACACCAAGCGCGTTAGTTTGTTAGTATAATGGAAAAGAAATATAATATAAAAAACACGCGTTATATGCTGAAAAACAAAAAGGCGCGCGCAGGATTTGAATGCACCAATCACATGGAGGCACGTCCTTCACCTTCTCCGTTCCTGCAAAAACATGAAACACATAGCGGGGGTTTTAAACCCCCACAAAATGCAAGCCTGTAAAAAATAGCGATTAGACGCTCATGAAATATAAATTGGGCGCGAGGTGTCCATCATGTTCGTCTTGTCACGCTGATTTTGACCATATATGTTTGGAGTCTTAATTTTACAGCATGAGAAAGACCCCAATTTCAAAAATATGAAAACCCTAGGAATCAACAATGGCACTTTTCGTTTTACAGCCTTATAATCAAATTAAAACATACAGAAAGTTTCGTAATGGTGTCAGCAATGCATAACAATATTCAAAATGAATTAATGAGGCATAAAAATGGAGTTTCGATTCTCAAAATATTGGACAAAACGTGGGGGCGTGATGAGTGATTCCTTGAGGTTTTTGACTCGTTAATGATTGCAAATCGTTCCTGGGGATGTAAGGAACGTGTTTGGATTAAAAGGGAAGATTGAATTGCCCTGCAAAGTGGTTTTCAGTTTCACTTTTTTCTCTTGAAAATTTGAAATCTGTTTGGTCGTTTTTGAGTATTCTAGATCGTGTTCTTTGGTCTCAGAAGCTTGCATATGTATCCTTGAATGAGAATCAAACAATATAATGCACCTTTAACCCTTGCAATTATGTTTGAGATTTTGCCATAACCTCCATTAAAGCAACTTACCATTCTTGTCAAAATTTGAATTTCTATGCTTGGAATAGGTCTTGCACGAGTTTGGTAAGTACTTCATGGTGCATCAAAGCAATTCAACACAAAATTTATCCCTCCATTAATTTTCTTGATTTTTATTTGAATTTTAAAGATTTAAAATGAATTAAATCAAATAAAATTAAATAAAAATGAAAAAATTAATTTTTAATATTGAAATAAATTGTGGGACATGTGGGAGGCATAGCCAAGCTGAATCAAGTGGAAAAAGTGGGCCCCTTTTGTCAAAAATGAAATTTCAAGGATAGTTGACTTTGGCCATTTCACAAAAATTTCCCAACTTCTCCAATGCATATCTTGCTCAATTTTGAAGCTATGAACATGTTCTTGGACATTTTGGAAAGGTCTTGAAGTCCTCTAACCAATGCCTTTGGTCCCATGTCATTTTGATTTACCAATCTCAAGTTATGGTCTTTGACTTAAAGTGCCTTTTTGTTGACTTTTGAAAATGACCTATAATGTTGAAATTGATAACTTGTTGTGAGAGCATCTCTTGGACTTGGGATGTGAAGATGAGTTGTAGGAAATGTCTTCCCCTTCAATATGAGCATTGGATGGGATTTTTCTGATGAACCATGAAAAAGTTATGTCTTGGTCAAGTTGCAATTGACTTTTCAGCTGTCCAAAAATAGAAACTTTTGACACCTTGATGATTTTTGAGCCATTCTTGTGAAATCATGGTCAAGATTTGACCAAATGATGATTGTGGCTTCAAAATAAGATGTTGACCAAAATTTTTGACTTTTGACTGCCAAATGACCATTTTGCCCCTACAGTTGATTGTGAAGTAAATGGGACTTTTGACTGTGCAACTTGACCTTGTGAGCCTTGAAACTTGACATGCAGGTGCTTGAAAATGTGTATGAGCATAGGGGACTTGATTGAGCCTTTGAAAACCTCAACTTCCTTGCAAGAACCAAAACCCTAATTTGACTGGCTTTAGGAGAGTGGTTGACTGTGTAACTCCTTGAGTAGACTTTGAACCATTTGAGGTGATGCTTGTCAAAACTTTGAAGAATATGGGAGGGAAAATTTTGGGGTACAACAGTTGCCCCTGTTCAATCTTCTTAGACCTGAGGATATAGATTGGTTTGTGTGCCTTTCGTGATCCGAGGGTGGAAGATGATTGAACACTAGAGTGCCCAGAAATTTGCACTCACATAATAGAGTATCAGCAGTGTGATAGCGGGAATGGGCTTACAGATGCCATTTGGAGAGATGGTGGATAATAGGATGGGCTTATAGATGACATCTGGAGATGTGACAGAACCTTGTCGGGAATGGGCTTATAGATGCCATTTGAAAGTGTGATGGATAGGAGGATGGGCTTATAGATGCCATCTGGAGGTGTGACAGAACCTTGTTAGTGAATGGGCTTATAGATGCCATTTGGAACTGTTGGTAAGTGGATGGGCTTATAGATTCCATCTAGGTGTCGATCGCGTAAGAGATTCCTTAGCGAAAACTTGCGTACCTGAGAAAGAAAGATAATTACCTGGCCTGTTACAGGTGTTGATCTTCACTCAGTCGTTCACAGACATGCCCTGGCCAGATACAGGTGTCGAATCTGGAACTTCAAAAGGTTGCTTACAGACGTGCCCTGGCTGGATACAGGAGTCGAATCTCTAAACTCTTCGTGCAGACATGCCCTGGCTGGATACAGGCGTCGAATCTACAATCTCTTTAGACGTGCCCTGGCTGGATACAGGAATCGAATCTGGAATTAGTCGTCAATAGATATCCCCTGGCTGGATACAGGAATCAGATATTCAAACTCTTCAGACGTGCCCTGGCAGGATACAGGAATCGAGTCCGGAAATAGTCGTCAACAGATACACCCTGGCAGGATACAGGAATCGGATCTTCAAACTCTTCAGACGTGCCCTGGCTGGATGCAGGAATCGAATCTGGAAATAGTCGTCAACAGATATGCCCTAGATGGATACAGGAATCGGATCTTCAAACTCTTCAGACGTGCCCTGGCAGGATACAGGAATCGAGTCTGGAAATAGTCGTCAACAGATACGCCCTGGCTGGATACAGGAATCAGATCTTCAAACTCTTCAGACGTGCCCTGGCAGGATACAGGAATCGAGTACGGAAATAGTCGTCAACAGATACACCCTGGCAGGATACAGGAATCGGATCTTCAAACTCTTCAGACGTGCCCTGGCAGGATACAGGAATCGAGTCCGGAAATAGTCGTCAACAGATACGCCCTGGCTGGATACAGGAATCAGATCTTCAAACTCTTCAGACGTGCCCTGGCAGGATACAGGAATCGAGTCCGGAAATAGTCGTCAACAGATACGCCCTGGCTAGATACAGGAATCAGATCTTTAAACTCTTCAGACGTGCCCTGGCAGGATACAGGAATCGAGTCCGGAAATAGTCGTCAACAGATACACCCTGGCAGGATACAGGAATCGGATCTTCAAACTCTTCAGACGTGCCCTGGCTAGATGCAGGAATCGAATATGGAAATAGTCGTCAACAGATATGCCCTGGATGGATACAGGAATCAGATCTTCAAACTCTTCAGACGTGCCCTGGCAGGATACAGGAATCGAATCTGGAAATAGTCGTCAACAGATATGCCCTGGCTGGATACAGGAATCAGATCTTCAAACTCTTCAGACGTGCCCTGGCAGGATACAGGAATCGAGTCCGGAAATTCTTCAGACGTGCCCTGGCTGGATACAGGAATCGAATCTGGAATCGATCGCTCACAGACATGCCCTGGCTAGATACAGGTATCGAATCTGGAATTGCGACAGTTGATAGTAGTTATCTTTGGATTGATCATTTTCCTGAAAAGGTAAAACATCAGTTGTATGCAATGTCATGATGTATGAATTGCATGATGTCATGATGTTCTTAAAAATAGATGAGATTGTGTGATATGATGCGTATGTGCATGCATTGTGTATGTAAGCAGGATGTATGAAATGTGAAATGTCTATGAATGTATTTTCGTCTAGGAAAATAAATCCTTGACGAATGCCGGGAGCTTGGATCCTGGGCTAATGTTTGAAGAGGAGAATTCTTCGTTTCCGCTGGGGATGATGGTTGCAAGAATAAACTGATAGGAGAAGATGACTCCGTTGGGGGAATAAACTTGGCGAAGAGACTACTCTGCGGGGAATTTATTCTATGGGGAGAGATACTTCGCTGAGGTTTGATGATAACTCCGCTGGGGATACCGTTGACGAGCTTTGTTAAGGAATTTGATAAACTCCGCTGGGGATAGGAAGAACTTCGCCGAGGACGACCTTTCCGTGGTTTTTAGCTGAGGATAACCCAGTTAGACCCTGGTGGGGAATAACCTTTGAATAGAGCCGGGGAGATGCGTTCGTACTCTGCAGGGGATAAGCTTCCAGAATCTACTGGGGATAAGCTTCCTACTGGGGAGATTGATTCAGCTCTCCTGGGGAGACTTTTTGGACTCTACTGGGGAATGGCTCCGCTGGGGTGTGTGGTATTCCGCCGGGGAACAATCTTAGATCAAGATCGCCGGGGATGCTTGTTAGGAATGTCTGTATACTCCGTTGGGGAATATTGAGATCTTCTGGGGATACCCAACTTCCTTGAGGCTGACAGTAACCTAACTCTGCTTGGGGAGAGTGTCGCTGACTTGCTGGAGATACTGTGCCTTTTAGGGCTGATTGGAGACCAATTCTGCTCGGGGAGTATTATTGAGTCCTAACTTACTCTCGGGGAGTGAAGGTATCTCGGTTACATTCTTCAGCCGAATCTACCTTGATACCTTGGTGGACAGAGCAACTAGATTGCTTAGACAACTCATTATTGCCCCTGTTTCTGATGTCACCTGTAATTAATCCTTTGCTTCGCATGCAAGTATTTATGAATTAGCAATTAGTGTCAAATGCATATATCACAATCGAACATTGGACGTTCTTCGCAAAACAAAACAGAAAAAAGAAAAACAATTGGAAATTTATCTGAAAAGTGGATTTGTATTGATTTTTGAATTTGCCTGTAACTAGGCGTTTATGTACAAGAGGCTGACGTCCTAGTAAGAGAACGCCGCCGAACAATATAGAGTTTATACAATTTGTACAAAGGAAAACAAAACAGCTATGTGAAAGGAATAATCCCACTGGGTTCCAACTCTGCTATCACCTTTATGTGTTCAGGCGTCTCATCACTTGGCTGCTCAGTTGAAGATGAAGCTGATCGATCGATGCCGTCTGAACCTGATGTTTGATACCGGATTCTGGATGCAAGGTGATCCAATGAGACATAGTATTACGCTTATCCCTAACTTTTTCCTGGACCGCCCTTTCGGGTTTTCAGTCCACCGGGATACCCATTTTTGCCCAAGCCGCCTTTTCAGGTTTTCGACTTGCCGGGTGTACAAATTTTTTTCATTTCATCCCTTATTTTTGCCCGAACCCTTTTGGTTCGCCGGGAAGCCCTTATTTTTTCCTAGGTATGTCAACCTAGCGGGTCTTTTATCATGCGTAGTATCTTTTTACTATGTCTGCATGGGCGGGGTGAGGAAGGTCATCACCGTCCATGGTGGTTAGAATCATGGCTCCTCCTGAGAAGACATGTTTAACCACAAATGGCCCTTCGTATGTAGGGGTCCATTTGCCCTTGGGATCACTTTGAGGAAGAATGATGCGCTTGATTACCAGGTCTCCGACTTGATACTCTTGTCGTCTGACTTTCTTGTTAAATGCCTTGATCATCCGTTTTTGATACGTTTGACCATGACAAATAGTAGTGAGTCTCTTTTCGTCAATTAGGTTTAACTGATCAAGTCTAGTCTGGATCCAGTCATCTTCGCTCAAGCCTGCATCCTTCATTATCCGGAGAGAGGGTATCTAGACTTCAATCGGCAAGACTGCCTCCATGCCGTAGACCAAGGAAAAGGGAGTTGCCCCGGTTAACGTCCGTGCTGAGGTACGGTACCCATGAAGAGCAAACGGCAACATCTCATGCCAATCTTTGTACGTCACTGTCATTTTCTGCACAATCTTCTTGATGTTCTTATTCGCCGCTTCTACAGCCCCATTCATCTTCGGCCGATAAGGAGAAGAGTTGTGGTGCTGTATCTTGAATTGCTCGCAGAGCTCAGTGATCATCTTGTTATTAAGATTGGTACCATTGTCTGTAATGATCCTTTCTGGGACGCCGTATCGATATATCAAGTTGTGTCGAATGAACCGTGCCACGACGTTCTTAGTTACCGTAGCGTAGGAAGCTGCTTCAACCCACTTTGTGAAGTAATCGATCGCCACCAGGATGAAGCGATGCCCGTTGGATGCCGTAGGTCTGATCTCGCCGATCATATCAATGCCCCACATTGCAAAAGGCCAAGGTGCAGTCAAGAAGTTCAGAGGTACTGGAGGAACGTGCAACTTATCAGCATATATCTGGCATTTATGACATGTCCGAGAATATTGGTAACAGTCAGCTTCCATGGTGGACCAAAAATATCCTGCCCGAAGGATTTTCTTTGCCATGGTATGTCCACTGGAATGTGTCCCGAAGGTACCTTCATGTAGCTCAGCCATGATCTTTTCTGCTTCAGTCTTATCCACACAACGCAGTAAGGTCGAGTCATGGTTTCGCTTGTATAGAATGCCATTGCTGAGGAAGAACTTTGCAGCGAACCTTCTCAGAAACTTTTTGTCATTAACAGATGCGCCTTCAGGGTATTCTTGAGCTTCCAAGTACCTCTTCACTTCATGATACCAAGGTTTCTCAGTTACCTCTTCAGCCTCGAGATTACAGCAATGTGCAGGTTCATCTAACTTCCAGATAATGATTCGGGGAACCTCGTTGTCCCATTTGACTTTTAACATGGAAGACATCGTAGCCAGCGCGTCCGCCAACTGATTCTCCTCTCTTAGGAAGTGTTCAAAAGTTATCTCTGTGAAATGGGGGATCAATGTTAACACACACTCTTTGTAAGGAATAAGGTTTGGGTGTTTCGTATCCCACTCGCCTTTGATCTGATTGATTACGAGAGCGGAATCTCCGAAGACACTCAGAAACTTGATCCTTAAGTCAATTGCAGCTTGAAGACCCATGATACATGCCTCATACTCCGCCATATTGTTGGTGCAGTTGAAACATAACCGGGCAGTGAGTGGAGTATGAGTGCCTTGAGGGGATATGATCACAGCGCCGATGCCATTACCGAAAGCGTTGGAGGCTCCGTCAAAGTGCATAGACCATCGGGATACTTCCTCAGGTCCTTCATCCGGTCCAGGTACTTCACAATCAGTCACTACCATGATGCTCTCGTCTGGAAACTCAAAGTTCATAGATTGATAGTCGTCCACTACCTGGTGTGCCAAATGGTCTGCCAATACACTTCCCTTGATAGCTTTCTGAGTCGTGTACTGGATGTCGTATTCTGTCAAGATCATCTGCCATCTTACTATTCTTCCAGACAGAGCAGGCTTTTCGAATATGTACTTTATTGGATCCATTTTAGAGATCAACAGAGTAGTGAGAGTCAGCATATACTATCTCAGCCGGCGAGCAGCCCATACCAAAGCGCAGCAAGTTTTCTCGAGCAGTGAGTATCGGGTCTCACAGTCGGTAAACTTTTTGCTAAGGTAATAAATGGCGTGCTCTTTTCGGCCAGACTCGTCATGCTGCCCCAGCACATACCCCATTGAGTTGTCAAGTATTGTCAAGTATAGTATTAGAGGTCTCCCTTCAACCGGTGGCATAAGAATGGGTGGTTCCTGAAGATACTCTTTGATTCTGTCGAAAGCGGCCTGACATTCATTATTCCAACGTACTACCTGATCTTTCTTCAGCAGCTTGAAGATTGGTTCACAGGTAGCAGTTAAATGCGAGATGAATCGAGCAATGTAATTCAGACGCCCTAGAAAGCCTCTGACTTCTTTCTCTGTCTTGGGAACTGGCATCTCTTGTATGGCTTTAACCTTGGCAGGGTCCACTTGAATACCTTTGTCGCTCACGACGAATCCTAGCAATTTTCCAGATCTTACCCCAAATGTGCATTTGTTTGGGTTCAGCCTCAGCTTGTACAACTTCAGACGGTCAAACAGCTTCTGTAGATGGTCAAGGTGTTCCTCCTTAGTTTGAGACCTTGCAATCATGTCGTCGACGTATACTTCTATCTCATGATGGATCATGTCATGAAACAAAGCAACCATGGCACGTTGGTAGGTTGCCCCAGCATTCTTTAACCCAAAAGGCATGACCTTGTAGCAAAAGGTGCCCCACTGAGTAACAAAAGTGGTCTTCTCCATGTCTTCAGGAGCCATCTTGATTTGATTATAACCGGAGAACCCTTCCATGAAGGAGAATACCTTATGCTGAGCGGTGTTGTCAACCAGAACGTCGATGTGAGGCAGAGGGAAGTCATCCTTGGGGCTCGCCCTGTTCAAATCCCTGTAATCAACACACATTCTGACCTTACCATCTTTCTTCAGCACCGGAACCACGTTGGCAACCCATTGAGGGTAAGAAGTCACTGCTAGAAAACCGGCGTCAAATTGTTTGATAACCTCAACTTTGATTTTCTCAGACATCTCTGGACGCATACGGCGGACCTTCTGTTTTACTGGCGGGCGGTCTTCCTTGGTAGGCAGGTGATGAACCACAATGTCGGTGTCTAACCCAGGCATGTCTTCGTAAGACCAGGCGAAGATTTCCACATAGTCATGCAGCATCTGAATCAAACGTTGTTCCACACTAGCCTCCAGATTGGCACCAATCTTGACTTCCTTTCTGTCTGTCTCAGTACCCAGATTTACCGTTTCCACTGGCTCTTCATGCGGCTGAATGGCCCTCTCTTCCTGGAGTAGCCGTCTTGCAAGTTCACCAGACACTTCGCAATCATCTTCACCTTTGTCTTCGGCTAAGTTGATCGGATTTTCGAAGTCATAACTGGCAGTAGCAGAGTCATTACCAGTGAGATCCAGAGTGGATTGGAACCTGTATGAGTGAGTGTGTGTAAATATAGCTGTTTTGCAATATATATAAAGAAAGAAAGGGAGCGCAAGATTTGAAATGTGAAAAACGTCCAATGCTTTTATTCATGATATATGAAAGTGACACACAAAAGCCCTCACAAATGACGCCACGGTGTCCCGGGTAAGACACCGGGCCAATAGAGTTTAGTAATATTGTTTGTTACAACTTCAAAACAAAATAGTTCATTACTGTGTGACAAAAGTAACAGGCATAGAGTCTTTGGCAGTCCAGTTGCTTGGTCCACCGTTGGTCGTTGAGTAGATCCAGCTGTCAAACTCGGATTCTTCCACTTCGTCTTCATCCCCAATAGCATTTACTCCATGGTTAGGCATGGGAGCAGTCACCACATTAGGCTTCTCGGGCGCCTCAAACTGAACCTCTTTAGCATCAATAAGGTCTTGAACCTTATTCCTCAGAGCCCAACAATCATCTGTGTTATGCCCCGGGCTATCAGAGTGATAAGCGCAACGGGCGTTGGGGTTGTATTTTGGAGATGTTGTGTTTACCATCTTCGGAGCTTCCTTGACAGTTACCAGGCTAGTTGATAGCAATTGCGGTAATATCTGAGAAAGAGTCATGCTGAGCCGAGTATACTGCCTTTTGGGCCTCTCAGCTCTTGGCTGGTTGTACTGTTGAGGAGCAGTAGCAGGCTTTGAAATTACTACCGCGTTGACAGCTTGGCAGCGTTCTGGTTTGTTCTGCCTTCTGGGACCATACACAGCACTGGCTTCTTTCTTGAAGGGCTTCTTTTCAGTACTTGAGGAGGCACCCTTCTGTATCTTCCCCGATTTTATACCAGCTTCGATCCTCTCACCAGTCAGGATCAGGTCTGTAAACCCAGCAGAGGAATTACCAATGAGATGGTTGAAGAATGGACCGGATAGGGTACCCAAGAACATGTCCACTAGTTCACGATCTGTCAATGGTGGCTGCACCCTGTCAGCCAGGTCTCTCCATTTCTGTGCATACTCCTTAAAACCTTCTCCCGATCCTAGCGACATACCCTGGAGTTGGGTACGCGTAGGAGCGAGGTCGGAATTATACTGATACTGCTTGTAAAAAGCAGTAGCCAAATCCTCCCAGTTATGAATGTTGGTTCTATCCAGCTGATAGAACCATTCGAGATGAGTCCCTGAAAGACTCTCCTGGAAGAAGTGGATCCATAAGTTCTCGTCTGCTGTGTAAGGCTGTTTACCTTGGTATTTGGTAAACAACCGCTGATCCTCCAAATGGTTACTTATTTGGTTACTCGCAGGATCGATCAGATTGATCCTAGAACATAGGTTGATTTTGAAGTTTGATTAAATTGGATATTGGTTAAATGACAATAAAATAAAGAGGCTTTAAGTAAATTGCATGAAGAAAGGACTTGGTAAAATAAATAAGGCTTTAAATGAAAGGGTTCGACAGGAAAGTAAAGAAGAAAGCAAGTAAATTTCTGGAAAAGTAAATGATTTTGATTAATAAAGTTGGTGTTTCACACATACATTTCTCAACAATTCTTTCTCACACGCTGGGTACTCGAATCTATATGAGTGACTTTGTATAGAATTGTGAACACACGCGAGAAACTACATGACTACTACTATTTATACTAAAACATCCCAAGTAACCGTCGGGCAGTTACACTGCTTCGAGATGACTCCACTTGGCACGTTCTCAACGTTCGACGCTCCAGATCTTCACACGTTGCACTTGGTAACCGCTGGAAACCGTTTTCCCTCCAAACGCTTGAATTTCAAACTGCTCCACTCTGAACCATCGAACACCTTCGTCGAGAAGCATCTTCGACGAGAAACTCCCTCGGTGTCGAAGGCAACCAACTTCTCCCTTGGAAGAAATCTTTTAAGTACCTTGCCATCTTTCGATGGGCATTTCGACGGACCTAGCTAGTCGAAAACATCCTTCAGCTTTAATGGCTGACATTAATAAAACAAGGGTGTCGAATTTAGGAGCCAACAAATTGCCCCCCAAGAATACCTTATTTCGACTCTGAAAGAAAAAGGCATTCTTTGAAACGCCATTCGACACCTGTCTTTTCACGCTTAGTCACAAATTAAATTGTGCACTTTTTGTTGTCTTCTACCAACCACTGGCAATCCCAAGAAAACCATCATTTATCCGTACCTAAGACGTCACCTCAGTACGGCGTGCAGTGCCAAACGTCATTTCAGAATTTGTCATTATGACAATTCCCAAAAACGAGGACGCACGCTGCGTCCCTCTATTTCTGCAGAACAGCTAAAACAACAGGGGGATGCCACGTGTCCCACTATCTCCTGCAACATTAAATGGCATTTAATGTCCTCGGTTTTGGGGATTTTCCCCCCACTACTATAAATAGCAGTAAGTACCCCATTGTGGGACTTTTTACGCCATCTAGCTTTCAGACTTCTCTATTTTCCACACAAACTTGTCATCTTTGCAAAAACCTTTCCTCCTTCACTTCGTCTTCAACCTCATCATTAACAATGGCATCTGGTTCCAGTGCTCCTAGCGCTACCGTACCATCTGGAAACGTCAAACCTAAGGTTTTCGTCACCGCTCCAGTAGTAACTTCTACGGGCCAACGAAGGGTCCCTGAACCCTTGGACATCTCCGTACGTGATGCTTACTCACCTTATGATCCCGGTTGGATATTCCAACCAGATCTTTGCTATGTCTGGCCCCTTGTATCCAAGTATTGCTGAGGCCATGAAGATCAAGAGTTATTTTCCGGTAGTTGAGAAACTCAAACCGGTTGCATGCGCCAAGAAAGATGCAGAGGATAACGAAGAACCTGCTAAAGAGAAAATCGACCTTCGTTTCTTCAACAAAGGTGTTAGGGCTTTCAGGTCTGGCCCTAGCCTTACTCCTGATTACGTTGCTTGGCTGGAAAAGATGGAGAAACGCCAAGCTTCGATCTGGAAAGATATGGGGATTTTCGACCTGGTGATGCTGTCGAAGACAGGTTTGAACTATTCTCCGGAGATGTTGATAGCTTCTCTACTTTTCTGGGACTACTCCCACTTTACTTTCCATCTTCCCTGTGGGATGCTGACTCCTACACTCTTCGATGTGGCCGCTATCACTGGCCTTCGACCCACCGGGGACTACTTCGATCCGGAGGAGATGTCGGAGGATCAAATTGGATTCTCTGCCACCAAACCAACCTATACCACCTTCATCAATCACTACCATGACAGGTCGACAGATGCTGTGTCGGATGTCGAACATATAGCGTTTCTAGCCTTATGGCTGACTCACTTTGTATTTTGCTCGAAGTCCTTACAGGTGACCAAGAAGATGGTCACTCTCGCCACTCAACTCCATCATGGCCAAAATATCTGTTTGGCAGAATTGATTTTGGCTAGCCTCTATGATTCGATTAGTAATGGGGCAACTCTTCTAAAAATTATCGAGAACAGGGCCAGTTTGCTACTTGCTGGGCCTTTTTGGCTGCTCCAACTGTGGCTCAATGCCACCTTCGAATCTTTCTTGCCTAAGAAGGTTCAAATAAATGAGCAGGCTCCAGAGATAGCGAACAGACGCGTCGAAGGAACCAGACTGGCTCTGTTGACGCCTATGGAAGATGGACTAGAGTTTCAACAAACTTTCACCAACTTCGTTCTGATGTTTGCTCGAAGGAAAGAGTTTGTTTCGACTATGGCTCCATTTGCTCGACGGAAGGTAGGCCCGGCATGGTTCACAAGGCCACATCCAAGGACGTCGAGTGGTCCTAATGTTGACGAACATACAATAATGTGGGAGGCGTTCCTCACACCAAGGATCATGCCTCTTCGATTCAGGAGCTCTAAGACTCACTTGAGTCTTATTGCATACCAACCAAACCTGGTATCTCGCCAGTTTGGTATTATTCAAACCCTACCTTCTCCAATTTTTCCAAGAGAGAAGTCTATGTTGTACTTCTGCAATGATTACACCGAAGAAGCTGCCACTAAACATATCGGAAGATATGCTGGTCGAACAGTTCTCTCGTTGTTTGACTACCAGCTCAACTTTCTTTGCTCACCATCCTTCGAGGAGTGGTGGAAAAGTTATTACGCTGAGGAGTTTTTCGACGAGAAGGACTTCGTGGATGAGCTTCAGAAATCTTTTGTCCTTGTGTTGGACAAAATAAAGAAATGTAAGTTCATCCTTTCACATTACTTTGTCTTTCTCTTTCGACTGCTAGCCTGTTAACTATTTATTTGATTTCAGTTGTTCGAAAGCCTGTAGCCAAGAAGGCTGCAGAAAGCCAACAGGGAGGAGGCCCCTCAACAAAACCTCCACCGCCAGCGAAGACTACAGCGCCGGCGAAGACCATAACCAACCAACAGGGGGAAGGCCCTTCGAAGAAGCCTTCTGTATCGGTAACCAGACTTTCATTATTTTCTTCTGGCTTTCGATTTTTGACTTTCGATACAATTACTAAATCGAATTCCCATTGGTTTTTTAGGCACCTTCGCCCAAGAAACGGCCAGCACTGGTGGTCGAATCTGGGAGCGATGAAGAAGGTGATTCTCCCCCTGCTCCTCTAAAAAGGCGAAAGCTGACGAAGGACGCTCCTGCTCCTGCTCCTGAGGGTCGAACAATTAGAATAAAGGTTGCTGGGAGAAAGCCCAGGCCACCTCCAGTGATCATTGAGGAGCCAACGGAGGAGGAACTAAACGTTCTTCTCAATAAGCCTGTCGAAAGCGACAACTCCAGCCCTGGGGCTGAAGCTAATTTACAGGTAATCTCTTAGACCTTTTTGTAACTTAGGTGTAGATACCTACATTCGATTATGTCTCTTTCGATTTCTGAAGATTCTTCCTCTTTCCTTTCTCAGGACACCACTGAAAGCTCACCGCCAAGGACCTCTGAAACACTGGAGTCTGCTGAACTCAGCAGGCCACAAGAAAAAGGCTTGGAAAATGACGAAGCCCATACTGAAATAAATGAGGCCAATGCTGAGACGGTAGAAAAACCCACAGAAGATCCTCAAACGGAAGAACAACAGCCAAAAGAGGTTCAGGTGGTGGATCTGTCGGAAGAGAATCGTGACGAAGGGGACCATGGCAATGCTGGCAAAGAAAACCAAGGTGCCGCTGGCAAAGAGAACCAAGGTGCCGCTGGCGAAGAGAACCAAGGTGACACTGGCGAAGGGCACCAAGGTGACGCTGGTACTGCCCCAGTCCGAGTCGAAGGGAAACAAGTCGAGACACCTAACACTCAACAGCCTCAAACCCAAGACAATGCTGTTGCAAGGGTTGTTACCTCAACGAAGCACAGGTCGAAAGAGGACTTAGAACTCTTGAAACAAACTGACCCCGTTAGCTATCTCAACGCAATCATCGAGAGCAAGAGTTCGTCCTATGCTAGTCAGGAGGTTCCTACCCTGTTGGGTAAGTCCACTGAAACCTCTCCTCTTGATGAAGCTTTAGCGAAGGTTAAGGCCCATTTTTTCAAGAAGGACTTGATGAAGGCTTTAGAGGGGGACCCCACTGCTCCATCATACTTGAGGGATGTTTTGAATGCTGTCGACTTGTTAGCTGTAGCTCCAGAAGTTTCAGGCTTGATCATGGAGTTACACTCCATGATTGATCAAGTCTCAGCAGATTATAGGCGCCAAAGGGGCTTTAATAGTCAGCTTGAGGTGTTATATGGCAAAAGCTCTTCTGCATGGACTGCTGTTTCGGAGACGACTTCTCGAATTGCAGAGTTGTCGAAGCAAAAAGCATCTACGCAGGAAGAAGTCGATGCCATCGATCGAGAGAATGCTTCCTTCAGGGCACAAATCGAAGAAATAGAGGCTAAGATAAATGCCAACACTAAACGCAAGGAGGAACTTCTTTCGACCATCCCAGACACCGAGAGTCGAACTGAAATCAAACAGGGCCTGGAATTTGCTGAGAAGGCCCAAGGCTTCGATGCTCAGATTGCCAAGCTTGTGCAGGAGAATGCCTGGTGCAAGAAAAGATTGGAGCTGCAGCAAGTCAAATACCTTCGACTCAAGGACTCTGTTCCCTTCTGATTGATTCAGCTTTTGTAACCATATTTTGTAATCTATATTCGACAACATTGCCATCTTGGCTAAAATTTATAAAAATTTCCATTTTGGCTTTTTATGGTTAATTTAGTCTTGTTATTTTATTATTTTATTTTTATCTCTTGGAGTGTAGGTTTGTATTTTTTCAAATATTTACCATTTACTCTCAAGAGCCTTTTATCTTCACCTAACTCTTCGACTTCATAGGCTCCACCAGAAAAAGTTTGGATAACTCTGAATGGTCCTTCCCATTTGGGTGACCACTTCCCCATACTTCGATCCCTTTGATCCATGGGAAGAATTACCTTCCAAACTAGTTCTTCAGGCAAAAATACTTTAGGTTTTACCTTTTTATTATAAGAGTCTTCTACTCTTTTCTTCTGAAGCCTGAGTAGGTCAAGAGCGCGCAATCTCTCTTCGTCTAAATCCACCAATTCGTCTAACATCATGTTCCAATAAACTTCAGAGGGAATATCATAATGCCTCTGAACCCTTGCAGATTGAAGACAAATTTCTGCTGGCAACACTGCATCATGGCCAAAAGTTAGCCTATATGGTGTTGTACCTGTGGCTTCTTTTGGGGACGTTCGACAAGCCCACAGAATCTGGTCTAACGTCTTGTGCCAATTCTTTGGTTTCTTCCCAACATGCTTTTTTATCAAGCCAATCACTACTTTGTTTACTGCTTCGACTTGACCATTTGCCTGTGCATAATAAGGCGTTGATGTTAGGAGTTTGAAACCTATTTCCTGAGCAAATTCCTGCATCTTTCGACCAGTGAAAACTGATCCTTGATCAGTTGTTATCGTCTCAGGGATTCCATACCTAAAGATAATGTTCTTTTGAATAAATTCAATGACATTTTCTTGGTCTACATTGACTAAAGGGATAGCTTCGATCCACTTAGTAAAGTAATCAATGCCTACCAGTATGTATTTCTGACTCTTTGATGATGCTGGTCGAATCTCTCCAATGAGGTCCAACGCCCATCCTCTAAAGGGCCAAGGCTTCACTATCGAGTGAAGTTCACTTGCTGGTACATGTTGGATGCCTGTATGGATTTGACACTCTTGACAACCTTTGGCGAACTCAACACAATCTTTTAGCATAGTGGGCCAATATAGTCCTTGTCGAAACAACAACCATTTCATCTTATGGCCTGCTTGGTGAGCCCCACATGCTCCAGCGTGCATAGTCGAAAGGGCTATGTATGCCTCAGTTTCACTTAAGCATTTTAACAATACCTCTTCAGGCGTTTTCTTGAATAACTCATTACCCATGAGTACATAACTCAACGCCCTGTACTTTGTTTTCATTCTGTCAAAGCTCCTGGATTTTGAAGATAGTCCACAATGGGTTTCCTCCAATCTTGCTCTGATAAATTATCTATGAACGAAATTTCGAAGTTACTTTGATCAGCATATCCTAGTCTCGTCGATTCCAAGTCTGTTGGTGATAGACAAGTTGCTTTTATCTTTTCTCGAACTTCGATTGCTCTTTGCAATCTCGTTTTTGAAATCTTATACCCAGATGCAATCTGTGCCAAGTCATTGGCTATTTGATTTTCGACTCTGGGTATGTGTCGAATATTGATCGTTTCAAATTTTTTCAATAAACGATTTGCTATCACAAAGTACATAATGAGATTCTCTCTTATGCATCTATATTCCTTTGTGACTTGCTTAATGACTAACTCTGAGTCTCCCATTATTTCGACTCGAGTTGCCCCCAATTCCAACAATATCTCAAGGCCAGTAATTAGAGCTTCATACTCAGCCTCATTGTTCGAACAAGAACCTGATATTTTGTACTTGAATGTTGTTGGAATTTTATCTGGAGAAATAATCAAGACTCTTACTCCTGTTCCATCTTTATGGCTGGAACCATCGAAGTAGAATTTCCAAGGCTCTATCTCCACATAATTAATATCCTCAACTTGAATTGAGTGGTCGACTATGAAGTCTGCAACCACTTGTCCTTTTACTTCCTTAAGAGGCATAAAGGTCAAGGAGTATTCAGTTAATGCTAATGCCCACTTGCCAATTCGACTGTGCAAGATAGGTTTCGACAACATATACTTGAAAACATCAAAATGAGACGAAACATACACATCAACTGGTTTTATATATTGCTTGAGTTTTGTACAAGAGAAATACAGACATAGACACAATTTTTCAACTTCACTATATCTAGTTTCTGCATCGTTCAAAACTCTACTGAGATAGTAAATGGGTCTTTCGACTCCATTCTCATCCTCTTAGGCTAACATGCTTCCCAAAGTTTTGTCGGATGCAGCTATGTACAATCTCATACTCCTATTGCTACAAGGAGGCACCAAAATAGGTGGCTTAGTGAGGTACCCTTTGATTTTGTCGAAGGCTTCTTGTTGCTCTTGCCCCCATTCGAACCCTTCTTTATTCAGTCGAAGTAAGGGTGAAAAGGCCTGAGCTTTCCCACTTAGATTAGATATGAATCTCCTTAAGAAATTTATCTTGCCTAACAGAGATTGCAGTTCCTTCTTATTCGATGGCGCTTTCGCTTCCAGAATTGCCTTCGTCTTGTTCTGGTTGATTTCGATTCCTTTCTTGTGGACAACGAAGCCCAAGAAATCTCCAGCTTTCACACAGAATGTGCACTTCAAAGGGTTCATCTTCAGACCATGTTCTCTCATTCTTTCGAATGATTGTCGAAGGTGGTCCATATGATTCTTCCTGGAAACAGACTTTATAACAATGTCATCAATATATACTTGCATAAAAGTGTTAATAAAATCATGGAAGATAGTATTCATTGCTCGCTGGTACGTTGCCCCAGCGTTCTTTAGGCCAAAAGGCATCACTACCCATTCGTAAGTGCCTAAGGCCCCAGGGCATCGAAAAGCTGTTTTTGACACATCCTCTTCAGCAATGAATATTTGATTATATCCTGAATAACCATCGAGCATACTCAGGTATTCATAGCCAGCGGCAGAATCGACTAGCATTTCCGCCACAGGCATAGGATATTCATCTTTGGGTGTAGCAGCATTCAAATCTCTGAAATCTATACACACCCTTAACGTACCATTTTTCTTAATTACTGGCACAATGTTTGCAATCCATTCGACATACCTTGTAACACGTATGAATTTGCATCTCAGCAGTCTTTCGACTTCCGTCTTGATCTTCGACAGTATTTATGGGGCGAAGCGCCTTGGATTTTGCTTGATTGGCTTCTTCCCAGGTTTGATTGGCAACTGAAGTTCTACCAATCCTCTGTCGAGACCAGGCATTTCGTCATAATCCCATGCAAAACAGTCTTTAAACTCTTTCAGCAATTGGATTACTTCCAACCTAAGTTCTGGATCAATTTTGACACTGATGTAAGTTGGCCTTTTCTCTGACCCTTCGCCTAAGTTGATTTCTTCTAAAGGATCTTGCGCTAACATTTTAATGTTGTTCGCCAAGGGGTCCTTTTCGAAGCCCAAAGGCTCATCGTCATAGATGGCATCGAGCCTCTGTTCCTGCATTTCTTCTGGCATGATATCAGGGGGTCTTGGATCGAAATCCTTTCCTAGACCTGCAGCAGATAACTGTTGATCATTGGCCTGTGTGGCCATGTACTTCACTTCGGCTTCGAGAGCCGTTATCATCTTAGTTTCGGCTACATAAGCCGAAATTCGCTTCAAAGATTGTGACTCAGTCATTATCACTGAATTCACTTCCCCAACCAGTTGGTTGGATATCAGTTAACCCACTGAAGTCTATGTAGGACAAGTCTTCTCTGTCCCATTGGAAACCATGCTCAGGATGCAGGTATAGGGAACAAAAAGTGTTTGGCGCTGGCGCCATGTCGAAGTCAGGTGTTGGACATGGCCCTATGTGAGCCAAGTTCTTGTCGAAATCTGCCAACCCCAGGTGATTCACTTCGCCCAGGTAGTAGCTTTGATCTGCCTCTATGTTTTCGACCATCCCATCTGGACGCCATAGGAGCAGCCTCTGGTGCATTGATGATGGCACATCTCCAACACCATGAATCCATTCACGGCCCAACAAAAGATTGTAGTTAGGTTTGGCAGATATGACCATAAACATCGTTGGTCGAAGGATAGATCCTACTTTGATATCCAGCTGGATCACCCCCATAGTGGTCCCTATGCCGCCCTCATAGTTCGACAGGACCATGTTGTGAGGCTTAATGTCCTCATCCCTTTTGCCAATTTTCCTTAGCATAGAGTGAGGAATAATGTTGATGGTCGCCCCGCAATCCACCAAAATTTTATTCACAGTAGTTTCTTCGAGTTTAGCCCTTATAAATAAAGGCTTGAGGTGATTTTTCATCGCCTCCGTAGGTGGCTCGAAGAACCCATTTTGTTCCTCAGTGGTGCCATTGTCCATGACGAAATAGCACACTGGCCTGTGTTTGGCCATTTCTTGTTCCACTTCCCAGTCACTTACTTCGACTTCCACCTGTCGGTTGAATTCTCTGGGCAGCACTGAGACTATATTCACCATTATGTCCAAAGTATCATCAGACTCAGAATCGTCTTCGTCTTCGACTTCACTTTGGTTAGGCCAAACTAGCCTGTTGGTTACTGGCTCTCTCTCTAGAGGTTTCCTTTGCTTCCTTTGAGGAACGTTCGAACTGGTTTCTGCCTTTGGTTCGTTGGCAGCCTCCCTTTCAGCTTTTCGTCTCCTTTGGTATCTCCTCCATTGAGATCGAGACATGGGATTTTTACCTTTGTAGTTGCTTGACACTTGTGCAACTTTAGGTGCAGCAACCTGAGGCTCTTTCTTTTGAGTCAAAGAGGAACCCCTTGGCACGTCGAAAGAGTGCCATTTCTCCTCACTTGGCCTTTTTCGACCAGAGGTTTTGTACCAAGTATCTACTGGCACATTTGTAGGAGGCCTAAAAGTCAATGGCCTCTTTTCTTGGTTTGAACCTCTTTGGGAGGCTCTTCTGGGGTCATGTCGAAGATCAACATTTTCCCTTCTCTTATTCGCTGCTCTTACGCCTTGAATGTGCTCAGCAGCTTTTTTGTCAAAGATCGAACTGCATCTTGGACACAGCATCACCTCTGATTTCTTTTTCTGGCATCTTTGTAGAAAATCTGCCAAATTTTCATTTTCCCGAGGGAAAGCAGTCTTATTAGCTTGTTCTTGCCTCATGGCCTCTTTTGATGCTTTTGGGTCAGAAAGTTCGACCATGTTGATATTCATTGTATCTTTGTTAGCAAGAGTTAACTGCTTCATTTGTATCTCCAGATTCTCCGTCTGGCCCTGAACTGTGGCCAAGTGGGAACTGGGTTTTGGTCCAGTTTTTTGTGCTTCAGCGGTCTCCAACTTCGGGCTTTCGACCGCTTTCTGAACTGCTTCAATTGTCTTCCTGGATAAATTTCCAGAAAAACTGCCAAAGATTGGCATGTTGATGTGGTCCTTTGAGACTTCGACCATTGTAATTCCTGGTTTCTTCGACTGGCTCCTGGTTGCCTCTATCACGTTCACTTCAGAGGGCTCAGCATAGTGGGCTTCAGCCTGCAATGGATTTGAGTCGACAACCATGGGGGTTTTGTCAGCAAACTTCAACCTCCCTTCTTCGATAGCGTCTTGCACAAGATTCCTGAAAAGAAAACATTGAGAAGTTTTATGGCCCAAAAAATTATGATATTTGCAAAAACCTCTCTTCTTTCTTTGATCAAGAGGAGGCACTTTTACCCCTGGGGGTACTATCATTTGGCCATCTTTAACAAGCAAGTCGAATATTTCATCACATTTTGTGATGTCAAAACTATAAGTCTTTTTGGGGAACCTATCGTTGGTCCTTTCTGGACCCATGGGATTTTTCCCACTTGAGGGGACTAACAGTTTACAAGAGTATGGTGGCCCTTGTTTCAGTTCTGCTAAATCGACTTCTCCTTCTTCGACAGCTAAAGTATCGTTGAAGGATTCCGGATCTTCGTCATCCATCTCAACGTACGCTACCCTCTCTCTCTTGTGAGTTTTCGTTGCCTTTGCTTTTTCAGCTTTGAGGCGTTCTACTTGTCGAACTCTATCGGCCAGTTGGGCCATGTCTCTCAGGTATTGGGTGTCTAGCTTCTTCCTAATGGAATAATCTAAACCGCCTGCGGCTATTTCGACTAACTCATGTTCTGGCACTTGTGTAAAGCATCTCGCCTTGAGCAACCTAAACCTATTTAGATATTCGTCTATAGGTTCGGTGAAACGTCTCTTCACACTGGCCAATTCTTTCAGGCTTATCTTGGTTTGCCCCATGTAAAATTGTTCATGGAACAATCTTTCCAACTGGGTCCAATTATGGATCGAATTGGGGGGGAGAGTTGTAAACCAAGTAAAAGAGTTCTTTGTTAAAGAACTCGGGAAGTACTTGATCCTCAGGTTTTCGTTATTCGAAATGTCACCTGCTTCGATCAAGTATCTCGCCACATGCTCGACAGTAGATTCTGTCGTGTCTCCAGAGTACTTAGTAAATTTGGGGACTTTGTATCTAGGAGGTAAGTCTGTTTGTAACACGTACTCTGACAATGGAGATGTAAAGTTGGGCCTTCGAAAGCCCATTTTCATCCCATTTTGAGTCATGATCCTTTCGATCATGGTTGCCAGATTATTTTCCAAACCCGTATTCTGGTATTGGATATGCTGGACTACTTCGTTAGCATTTTGGTTTCTGTTAATTAACCTTACCTCTGGGGTTATTACCCTAGGTTCCTCGACGGGTTGCTCCAATCGTGCCCTAAGGTTTTCTTCGACAGGCTGTTGAGCCTGGTTGATGGTGGTTTCTTCCTCTAAAAATATCCCCTGGTTTCCCCTTATTTGCGCCCTTTGGGGCTGTCGAACAGGTTGGGGTACTCCAAAGAAATCAGTCAAACGCGTCATTTGCGCTGTCACTTGCTGATTCGATTGAGTAGTGTTTTGTATTAGAGGGTTTAGCACTGTACTCAAAGTTTGTGCCAACATTTGCACCATATCATGGTTGCTTTCGTCCATTTGTTGCCTCAAGACTGCTGTCGAGGCATTTGTAAGGCCATGGGCTACTTGGGACGTTCCTCCTAAGAGTTGGGTCCTATTTCTATTCGCCATGCCTACTCCAGAACCTTGGAGTGGCGAAGAGGCACTCACTAAAGGGTCTAAAAAAGTGGACGCAGCATTCGTCAGGCTAGCCAATTCAGAAGTTGGCATACCATAGAGTGGCATAAATCCTGGTGGCGCAAAAGGCCTTGTGCCTAAATTTACCCTTGGTGGGGGAGTTCCCAAAGGCATCCTGGGGCCCGTGAACGAAAGTAATGGCCCCGTTGCTGTGACCGTTACTGCTGGTGTCGAACCAACAGTTGTCGCTTCACTTACGGTCGTACTAACCGTTGCTCCCACATTCGTTTGTGGGATTTCGTTATTGTTTGGCGGATTCGCCATCTCTTCCCTTCTTCTGGCAGTATTGTTATCGTTAGTGTATATTCTACCACTTCTCAATAACATACAACACTCCTCGAAAAGATGAGATTATTTTCAACAATCAACACACAGTCCCATCAGGTGTGCCAATTTGTTTACCTTGGTATTTGGTAAACAACCGCTGATCCTCCAAATGGTTACTTATTTGGTTACTCGCAGGATCGATCAGATTGATCCTAGAACATAGGTTGATTTTGAAGTTTGATTAAATTGGATATTGGTTAAATGACAATAAAATAAAGAGGCTTTAAGTAAATTGCATGAAGAAAGGACTTGGTAAAATAAATAAGGCTTTAAATGAAAGGGTTCGACAGGAAAGTAAAGAAGAAAGCAAGTAAATTTCTGGAAAAGTAAATGATTTTGATTAATAAAGTTGGTGTTTCACACATACATTTCTCAACAATTCTTTCTCACACGCTGGGTACTCGAATCTATATGAGTGACTTTGTATAGAATTGTGAACACACGCGAGAAACTACATGACTACTACTATTTATACTAAAACATCCCAAGTAACCGTCAGGCAGTTACACTGCTTCGAGATGACTCCACTTGGCACGTTCTCAACGTTCGACGCTCCAGATCTTCACACGTTGCACTTGGTAACCGCTGGAAACCGTTTTCCCTCCAAACGCTTGAATTTCAAACTGCTCCACTCTGAACCATCGAACACCTTCGTCGAGAAGCATCTTCGACGAGAAACTCCCTCGACGTCGAAGGCAACCAACTTCTCCCTTGGAAGAAATCTTTTAAGTACCTTGCCATCTTTCGATGGGCATTTCGACGGACCTAGCTAGTCGAAAATATCCTTCAGCTTTAATGGCTGACATTAATAAAACAAGGGTGTCGAATTTAGGAGCCAACAAAGGCTGGATCTTCCTTATATAAGAACGGAGGTGCATCTTAGGACAGGAAGCCCCGTCATACTTCACAAAGGCAGGCGCCTTGAACTTGTGCGGGATCACCACCCCAGAAGATAACCCCAAGTCTCCGAAATCCAACCCAGGCACACGTTGAATCTCCATAGCATTTAGCCTGTCCTCCAGCTGTTTGTACCGGTCCTCAGCAGGAGGGTACTGTTCATTGTTGAAGTCTGTCTCGGTGTCAGAGACCACATGACTAGGGACTTCTCTCCCTTGGTGACTGCCTTCCCCCACAGACGGAGTAGTCCTCTCAGCTTCATTCTGCAATGTATTCCCGAGTCTGCGCCCAGTGTTGAATAGCACAGTCCTCTTCTTCTTCTTCTTCTTCAGGAGCAAAGCCTTCAGCTCTTGTTGTCCCTGGGCCAAGTTCATGACCATCTCCTGAAATTGGGCATTCTGGGCCTGGAGGGCCTTGATAGCTTGCTCGGTAGTGAGTTCAGGATTCATGATGACTGAGTGCTGAAATAAACAGCGAAGAAGATTAAGTAACCTGTAGAAAAAAGGGGTACCTGTTATGCACATGATGCATGATATGCTATTTATGCAATGCATTCAAGGGTTCGAAAGTTCAAATTCGTTGTAGCCAAAAAGGAAACACACGTTGTATTAGGAAATAATCTGTTCAGTACATCATGGCCTCATGGGCAAAACATTACAAAATAATTAATCCCAAAAGACACTGCGCATCCTCTTTGGAGCAATGTAAGTGTTGAGGGTCTTTTCCTCGTGAAGTAGGCGGGTGAGCTCCAAGACCTTCTTCTTACTGGCATGTAGACTGGCTTCAAGAGAATCCCGTTTTTCCTTGAGTTGGATCCAGCTCTTCTGCATTTCTTCCCAGGATGTAGGCATGTCAGGATGTTGAATGGTGTAGGGCACCTCTCCTTCCAAGACTGGATCTTTGATCACAGGGAGAACATGAGGATATGGCGTCACCAGCTTCTGGGAGCGGGCCCGTACCCACTTGAGATAAGGCTCCAAGGGGATGGAGTTCTTGTGCCCCAGTGTCTTGCTATCTACCCTGTTGGGCATCCTCCAAGCTCTGATAAATCTCTGGCGAAGTCCTTGTGCATCGTTGTCAAAGTCAAAAACTATGTCAGGAATCAACATGTCATGAGGGCCGTCCCTCCGAGCATATCCAAACTGTCTCAAAGCCAGACATGGGTTGTAAGTAATGCCTCCTCTGATTCCAAGTAAAGGAACATTAGGGAACTCTCCGCAACGATCAATGATAGTGACATTTTCTCTGGATCGAGAACACCAATGTATATCAGCATGTGTAAGAGTCATTAATCGTTGTGACCATCTCAGACCCTGCTCGTTCTTCAAAACTGATTGTGGAAGGTGCGAAATAAACCACCTTGCCAGGAGAGGAGTGCAGCACATGAGAACACCTCTTTTTCTCATGGTTCGAGTGTAACATGAGTGGAGGATGTCCCCAAGCAACGTAGGTATAGGATTCCTGGACATGAAGATCTTGACAGCATTGATATCTATAAGCTGATCCGGATTCAGGAACAACACCAACCCATAGACAAGGAGTGCCACAACTTCTTCAAAGGCTTGTAGTCCAAGGGAATTCCAATATTCTTGTGCTTTCTCAAACAGGAACTTTGCCAAGAATCCTTTGATACCACTTCTAATTTCCCAGTTCCCCTTGATGTCAGATGGTTGTAGGTGTAATGCTTTAGCAACCTCTTCAAGTTTTGTTTCCCTTTCCATACCGTTGTAGGGTAGTTGACTAAGAATAGGAATCCCCAGAAGCTGAGAAAATTCCTCCAAAGTAGGCACCAATTGATAATCCGGGAAAGTAAAACAGTGGTGCAGAGGCTCAAAGAACTGGAATAACACTTTCACCATATCCTCTTCAATATTGGTGTTGTCCAAGCTGATGAGTCTACCATGCCTTTCACTGCATGAAGAGTTCTCGGGAATCCTGGATGTAAGTTCCTTAAGCTGAGGAGGGACCCTTACAAGGTTGACCTGAATTGTCTTTCTGCGGATAGTTTCCATGTCCTACAAAACAAGAACAAAGATGAAGATTCGAACCCCTAAAGTGGTTAGTCAATGCATATGATGCCGTATGATGTTATGATGCTATGATAAAAGCACACCACAATTATTCACAAAAGCAAACATGGTAAAGCACACAAGTCACACCACAACCCTTAGAGTTTAGGCCAGCATGAAGTTTGGGGTACTACCCTCTTGAAGTTGGTGGGCTGAAAACCTGTCCTATCAAAAGTAACCGGGTTCTAAGGATCTCAATATCATTGGATTGTTTTCTGTGTTCATTGTTTTGATTAGGCCACTGAACTGGCGATCAAAATATTCCAAGAAAACAACCCTCAATGAGTGTAGTATCGAGTATCAACCAACTTTGGACTGCACCAAAGTCAGTTATCTCACTACCCCTAAAGAGGCCAGGATGGTTCAATTAAGGTTCCTAAGGTCAGTTGATGCTTCACGACACCAAGCGGCGGCCCCGTACTCTCCTTGACTTGACTCAAGGGTTACCGGTACTCACCAAAGTGCCACATCAACGTAGCAGACTGCTTCAACCGTGTCGGTATACCCCGCACAGTTCCCTCACAGTCTTGTTGCTACTTTCTAAGAAGGTATCCCCCAGATCCGGGTTAGGATCTATAGAACTCCCAAGACAGGCCCAATAATATTAAAGCACACAAATCAGGCAATTGAAAACATAAGAGTGGTCTAATTCCTAAGGTACACCTCACTTTAAGATTACCCAGCAGAGTCGCCAGTTCTGGCGATCGGTGGAAATAGAACTGACTGTTTTTAGCTGGTTTTGCGAAATGTCACGGAAGCAAGAGTCGCCACCGTCTTTTATGTTCTCCAACATGGAAAGGACAAAAGCACAGCAAAATTCCTTATGAGAATGTTTCTCGGTTCGGGAGGTAGATTTATAGAAAGGGAAGGTGTTAGCACCCTTTCTATCCATGGTTATCCATGGGCTCTTAGGTACTTTCTCTTATGTTTTCAAAATTTGTTTGCTTTTCAAATGTGTGTGTGGGTTTGAAAAAGTTTCGTTTTGAAAGATTTCTAAGTAACTCTTGTATCTGTCCTCAAGAGTGTATGAAAAATTTGTTTGAAAACTTTTAGAAAGTGTGGGGTGTGAAAAGTATTTTTGTTTGTTTTGAGAAAGAGCAAGTACCCATGAGTCATCTACCTACCCTAAGGAATTAAGCTGTGTAAGAGTCCTTTAGATAGTGCTACCCACCATTGAGAGGTAGGTAGCACCATCGTTGGAGTTGTTCGGGTCAATTCGATTATCGGGACTGTGTGGTCACCGAAGCAATGGTAGGACACCTTAGAAGTAACCCTAATGTCCTAGATCCTTTTATCCGAGGAAACCGTTTTGAGGCAACTGGATCTTTTGGACAGAAGAGCGACCTCTAAGACACCCTATACTTGATGACCACGTTTCGAAGGCAACGAGTGAGGCGTACCCTAGAAGTGGTGTGTGTATTGTTTGTTGTATTCAGTTAATGTTTGTCTTTGTTATTAGTGAGCTACGAGTTGTTTTTTAATTACCATACATTCTTTCATGCATTCAACAGTTATGGGGTGCGGAAAGTAAATTGCAGAAACATAAATCCTACGCTATTACAAGGCGCGGGTCTATACATCGCCAAAAATACAAAGACCCGTTTTTGGTAAATAAGTACGGAAAGTAAATAAAAACAGTAAAATCCTAATTACTATTACATCCGGAGGCAATTACAGAAATAATCAAAATAAAGAATTAAAACCAAAATGCGCGCGAAAGAAAGAATCGGGAATGTCTTAAGGGTGTTGACCCTTTTTTAGAAAAGAAATTAATTTTATTGTCTTTTTTGTAATTAAAATGAAATTAAAACTAACTAATGACTGATTAATTAATTTAATTAAAAGAAAAATGTTTTTGTATTTTTATGTTTTTAATGAAATAAAATAAAAAGAAATAAAATTAAAAGTTAACTTAATTCTAAATTATTTTAATTGTTAAAAGAAAAGTCAAAATTGCCTAATTAAACTATTTCAATTAATGTTTATTTATAAAATAAAATGAAATTAATAATGTTAATTCTATTTTTTTGATTTTTTTAATGAAAATATGTTAATTATGTTAATGGTTAATTAAAGAGAAAAATAAAATAAGACAAATAGATATAAAAAAAGAATATAATGCAAACCCATGGGGGGGGGGGGGGGGGTTTGGGCCAAATAGGAGGGTGTGATGTTGAATCTTGGCCCATTAAGAAGCCAACTCGTTTGACTCTGAGAATTGAGTGGAATGCTGTTGACCAGGCACATGGTGTTCTTGCCTTCTGGGCCCTTGGATCTGCATCTGAGGACACATGGCTGCTTGGATCTGTGAGGTTTATGGTGAGTCTTCCTTGGAGTGCTTCACAGGAAAGTGTTGGAAAAATAATATTGGAATATGGGGGGACCTGGGAATCGAACCCAGGTCCCAACGATTGCAAGGCACCTGGCCAACCACTACACCAAGCGCGTTAGTTTGTTAGTATAATGGAAAAGAAATATAATATAAAAAACACACGTTATATGCTGAAAAACAAAAAGGCGCGCGCAGGATTTGAATGCACCAATCACATGGAGGCACGTCCTTCATCTTCTCCATTCCTACAAAAACATGAAACACATAGCGGGGGTTTTAAACCCCCACAAAATGCAAGCCTGTAAAAAATAGCGATTAGACGCTCATGAAATATAAATTGGGCGCGAGGTGTCCATCCTGTTCGTCTTGTCACGCTGATTTTGACCATATATGTTTGGAGTCTTAATTTTACAGCATGAGAAAGACCCCAATTTCAAAACTCTGAAAGCCCTAGGAATCAACAATGGCACTTTGCGTTTTACAGCCTTATAATAAAATTAAAACATACAGAAAGTTTCGTAATGGTGTCAGCAATGCATAACAATATTCAAAATGAATTAATGAGGCATAAAAATGGAATTTCGATTCTCAAAATATTGGACAAACCGTGGGGGCGTGATGAGTGATTCCTTGAGGTTTTTGACTTGTTAATGATTGCAAATCGTTCCTGGGGATGTAAGGAACGTGTTTGGATTAAAAGGGAAGATTGAATTGCCCTGCAAAGTGGTTTTCAGTTTCACTTTTTTCTCTTGAAAATTTGAAATCTGTTTGGTCGTTTTTGAGTATTCTAGGTCGTGTTCTTTGGTCTCAGAAGCTTGCATATGTATCCTTGAATGAGAATCAAACAATATAATGCACCTTTAACCCTTGCAATTATGTTTGAGATTTTGCCATAACCTCCATTAAAGCAACTTACCATTCTTGTCAAAATTTGAATTTCTATGCTTGGAATAGGTCTTGCACGAGTTTGGTAAGTACTTCATGGTGCATCAAAGCAATTCAACACAAAATATATCCCTCCATTAATTTTCTTGATTTTTATTTGAATTTTAAAGATTTAAAATGAATTAAATCAAATAAAAATGAAAAAAATTAATTTTTAATCTTGAATTAAATTGTGGGACACGTGGGAGGCATGGCCAAGCTGAATCAAGTGGAAAAAGTGGGGCCCTTTTGTCAAAAATGAAATTTCAAGGATAGTTGACTTTGGCCATTCCACAAAAATTTCCCAACTTCTCCAATGCATATCTTGCTCAATTTTTAAGCTATGAACATGTTCTTGGACATTTTGGAAAGGTCTTGAAGTCCCCTAACCAATGCCTTTGGTCCCATGTCATTTTGATTTACCAATCTCAAGTTATGGACTTTGACTTAGAGTGCCTTTTGTTGACTTTTGAAAATGACCTATAATGTTGAAATTGATAACTTTTTGTGAGAGCATCTATTGGACTTGGGATGTGAAGATGAGTTGTAGGAAATTTCTTCCCCTTCAAGATGATCATTGGATGGGATTTTTCTGATGAACCATGAAAAAGTTATTCCTTGGTCAAGTTGCAGTTGAGTTTTCAGTTGTCCAAAAATAGAAACTTTTGACACCTTGATGATTTTTGAGCCATTCTTGTGAAATCATGGTCAAGATTTGACCAAATGATGATTGTGGCTTCAAAATAAGATGTTGACCAAAATTTTTGACTTTTGACTGCCAAATGACCATTTTGCCCCTACAGTTGATTGTGAAGTAAATGGGACTTTTGACTGTGCAACTTGACCTTGTGAGCCTTGAAACTTGACATGCAGGTGCTTGACAATGTGTATGAGCATAGGGGACTTGATTGAGCCTTTGAAAACCTCAACTTCCTTGCAAGAACCAAAACCCTAATTTGACTGGCTTTAGGAGAGTGGTTGACTGTGTAACTCCTTGAGTAGACTTTGAACCATTTGAGGTGATGCTTGTCAAAACTTTGAAGAATATGGGAGGGAAAATTTTGGGGTACAACAGTATGCATGCAAAGTATCTTGGCAAAAATCAAACAAAACAAAAGATCATAGTCCATCGATGACGCTATCAAAAGGTTGCCTAAAATAAAATGATCTTGGTCCCTCAAAATGCTAAAGATACTTGGCAACATTGCTATCATGGTCATATGATGACCCACGCCCATCCCGTTTAAACATCCAAAGATAGGGTTGTTTACCAAATCAATGGTAAATCAACAATGTCAAAGGAATAAAAAGGCATAGGAAAGACATTTGAGTAGGGTAGATAGTTCCTAGTTACTTGCTCTCTTCAAAACAATCCTTGCTATTTTCAAACAAACACACACACATTTCAAAACATTTTCCAAACAACTTTCAAAAACATTGAAACATTTTTCAAAAGACAAACATCTTTGTATACATTCTTACGAATGAGAATCATTACAAAGATTGCCTAAACGATGGCCTCTTTTCAAAATACTTTCAAAACCACACAAAGCACCATTTCAAACAATTTCAAAAGCAAATCAAGTGATCTAAGCAAGTAACTAAGAGCCCATGGAAAACCATGGATGAAAAGGGTGCTAGCACCTTCCCTTTTCATAATCTACCCCCCGAACCTAAGAAAAAAATCTCAAAGGTCTTTCCTGTGCTTTTTTACCTTTCCTTTTGGATAAAATAAAAGTCGGTGGCGAATCTTGCTAAACCGAAACATTTGGGACGAAACACAAAACCTCAAGTCAGTTCTCCCACCGTATCACAATACCCAAAATGTAAGAGTTCTCTAAGCTACTCGGAGTACCTATTCTTGATCAGACACCCTTCACCGGTTTAGAGAAAGTTCCAAAAGCTGAAGATATTGTAGCAGCCTTAGATCTGAAGTGGTTCGACATTGTATCTAATTGGTAAACAAGAAGTGGAGTCAGGGGCCTTCTTGCTAAATTTCTGATAGGGAAGTGTGATACAGTGGCATAACCGACTGTTTGGAAAAATACTGGTTTGCGTTTTGCATTTTTTGTTTGCAAAATGTCGCGGTAAGAAAGAGTCGCCACCGACTTTTATTTTATCCAACCGGAAAGGAAAAAAGCACAGGAAAAATCCTTTTTCGAGATTTTGAGTACGGGGGGTAGATTATAGAAAGGGAAGGTATTAGCACCCTTTCTATCCATGGTTTTCCATGGGCTCTTAGGTACTTGCTTATATTTTAAAATTGCTTGTGTGTGTTTGTTTTGAAAAGTTTTTGTTTTACTTCATTTTAACCCTTTCTTCTGTCCTCAAGAGTGTTACGAAGTTGTTTTTTGAAAACTTTATTTGAAAAGTGTTTGGTGTGAAAAAGTTCGATTTGAGCAAGTACCTACTAGCATCTACCTACTCGAAAAAGGATTGTTTCTATTCTTGTTTCCTTTAGACAATGCTATCCTACTATTGAGAAATAGGAAGTATCGTCGTTGGAATTTGTAAGGGTCAATTCGTAAGGGACGTACGATCACTAAAGCAATGTTAGGACGTCTTAGTAATAACCCTAAAGTCTTAAGATCATATTCGAGGCCACATTTCCGAGGCAATATTTCTGAATGGTACATTTGATCTTTGTTTAGACAGGAGGGTAACCACTAAGACACCCTATACTTAATGATCGTTTACCGAAGGCAACCGAAGTGAGAGTATACCCTAAGAGTGCGCATGTGCGAGTGATTTGATTTCAGTTATTATCTTTGCACATTAGAGTTTTCTAGCCATTTTAAATTATCATGCAATCTTGTCATACAATCCTATTAACATACATCTAACAGTTCATATTTGCGAGAATTGAAATGCGGGAAAATAAAACTATGCTATTACAAGGCTTCGGGGTAGGGATTAATTACATAGCCAAACAAACCCGTAAAAGACAATAAATAAAGAAAATCCTAGATTAAACTATTACATACCGTGGACAGTTACATTAATATTGAAAAAAATAATAATAAACGCACGCGATGAATCGAAAATGAGAGATTTAGGGTTTTGACCCCAACTACCTAATTGTAATTTAAAAGGAAAATCAATTTTGTCGTTTTTGTGTTATTTGAGAAAATAAAGTTCAATTAAATAAAACCTAATTACTAATTAACTTTTATTTAAGAAAAATAATTTAATTAACCTATTTTTTGTATTTTTTTATTTTGAGAAAAGAAATAAAAATTAAATCAAGAGTTAACCCTAATTTTTTCTAATTGATTTTAATTATATAAAAAGTTAGAATTATCCTAAATTAAATAAAACTAACATTAAAATTAAATTTGATAAAATAAAACCTAATTCTAATTTTTGTGAAACTCTTGATTTTATGATTTTTTGTGAAAAAAGAAATTGATTTTGTTAAAAAAATAATTAAACAAATTAAATAAATAAAATAATATAAATAGAAAAGAAAAAAAATGAGGCTGATGTTGTTTAGCAAGAAGGGGGTGTGGTTTGCAAATCTGAGTCCAATAAGTTCTTGGCCTATTTGACCTTTCACAATCCCATGGGCATGCTTGACTCTGGCGTATGGTGGACCTTCAAGGGATGAACCTTGGATCTGGCCAGGAATTCATCATATGGCTGATGTTGAGAATATACGGAATACGCTTGAGGCTGGGGAGCACTGGATTGACCTGAAACTATTGAGAAAATAATAAAATTCACACGCCTGGGATCAAACCCAGGACGTGTGCATCAAAGACCAACAACTTTACCATTTGCGCTGGCTTGTTTAGTTGTAATAATAACAAAGCAAATAAAATATAATACAAATAACATGCCACGCTTCCCAAAACGCGCACAAATTCAAACAAGCCACTCACATACTGCCACGCCATCATCTTCCTCGTGGCTTCTGTCATTTTAGATAAAGGGCTTACGGACACCAGGTGTAGGTATAACCCTTGTTCATTCCAAAATCCTGTACATGTATTATAAATGCAAACCAATGGTACCAATCAACTCGTTGCAACCTCATGAGCATTATGGTACCATTATTAATGGCCAATTTCCCTATACACAAAACCCCTAAAAATGGAGCAAGAACCCTAGCCATGGCAACTTGATATACAGTCAATAAAAATGCAATTAATCATAACCATTAGCTTGCAAACATCTCAAGGATTATGAATATACCAACCAAACATGCTAAATATGCCAGAATCAATATGTTTAAATTCAAGAAAAAGAAGCAAACTGTGTGAATATTGCAGAGTGATTCTGAGCGTGGGGAGCCTTGCTAGCGATTGAAACACGATCCTGGATGTCCAACAAACGATTGGTATGATCAGAATGGCTTGAGATAGCCTGAAACTTGAAAATTAGTTTGCACTTTTTCTTGAATTTTTTGCAATTCGTTCTTTCCTTTGCACGCCTCCAGCCCCTTGTTTTTGATCTGCACTTGTTCCTTATGTATACTGGAGTGTATTAGGGTTGCAACTTTGTATCAAATCTCTCTCAATTATGAATATTGATTCATGATTCAATCCTTGCACCAAATATTTCTAAATCAAGCAAATCCAATCTTTTTGTGTCCAAATGAAGCCTTGCACGATTTGATCTTGTCTCCAGCTGTGTAATGGACCTAATCATGCACAAAATCTCAAGATTTAATTAGTTTTTTATATTTTCATTATTTTATTTTGATTTTATTTGATTTAAATGAAATAAAATCAAAATAAATAGCAAAAATAAAAGAATGACAAGTGGAAAGGCTCTTGGGTCGTGGGTCACATTACAAACTCAGTGCAAGCATAAAAAGTTGGGCCCATTTGACAAAAAATGCAATTTTTGACACTTTTGACTTTTGGCAATTTTACAAAAAGGGTCAACTTGGCCAATGCATAACTCTTTCAATTTTGACCCTAGAGAGGTGTTATTGGACTTTTTAGAAAGCTTAAGATGTCCTCTAAGAAAACCTTTTGGTCTCATCTCAATTGAGTCTTCCATATTCATGTATGAAGCTTTGACCCAAAATGTGTTTTTGTTGACTTTTCAAAATGACCTATAATGTCCAAATTCATATCTTCTTGTGAGTGCATATTTTGAACTTGGGAGATGAAGATGAGTTGTATGGAATTACATCCTTTTCAAAATGAGCTTTGGATAGGTTGTTTTGGATAAAGTATGAGAAAGTTATGCTTGGTCAAAGTTGAGTTGACTTTTTCTACAAAACCCCAATTTAGCAACTTTTGGGGTTTGATGAATTGTGAGCAATCCTTGAGGAATCATGATAAACCCTTGATAAAATGATGAATAATACTTCAAAATGAGGATGTTGACCAAAAATCTTGAAGTTTGACTGTTTGTGGGCCATAGTTGACTTTTGCCCTAGCATAGTCGATTTTCAGGCCTTTGAGCAATTGACTGAGCAAACTTTCTCTGCAAGGCTTGAAACTTGACATGGATGATCTTGAGAACATATTAGGAAAATAGTGAGCATTTGGGATCCTTTGGACTCAAACATCTTGATGTAAAATTAAACCCTAATTTGAGGTACACTGCCTTAGGAGAGAGTTTGTCTAGTCAACCCTTGGACTTCCTTGAGCAATTTGAGGACCTCACTTGACATGTATTGAGAAATATGGGAGGGAAAATTTTGGGGTACAACAGCTTCCCCTGTTCAATCTTCTTAAACCTGAGGATGTAGATTGGCTTGTCTACCTTTCGTAATCTGAAGGTGGAAGATGGTTGAACACTAGAGTGCCCAGAAATTTGCACTCGCATGAAGTGGTACTCATCTTGAAATATAGGGAATGGGCTTATAGATTCCATTTGGAAGTTAATGACGGAAGATAGGCTTAAAGGTTCCATCAGAAGAAATGTTGATCGCATAAGAGATTCCTCTGCGAGAACCTGTATACCCATTGTTGAGGAAGATTTCGCTGGGGAATGCTGGTCTCTGTCTTGAGAGAAATAGAGTTTTAGGAACTTCAGTTGTCCGTTACTCTATTGGGGAATCATCTCTTAGTTGAGGAGGTGACAATGAACTGCTATCTGGTCGTGCTCCAGGCTTTACAGTGATTTCCAGAGGAAAATAAGACCAACTGCTATCTGGTCGTGCTCCAGGTTTTACAGCGAATTACTGTGGAGATGAGATTAGGCTTGCTATCTGGTCGTCTTCCAGGCTTTGCAATTTCTCAATTCTTATCTGGTCGTGCTCCAGGCTTCAGAAGGAATTAAGTGGTTATCCGGTCGCATCCGGGTTTCAACTTAAATTTAAGGCATACTAATATCCGGTCGATTTCTGGGCTTCATAGCAATAGGCCGAGTAAACTGCTATTAGGTCGAATTCCAAGCTTCGCAGTACCTTATACTGTTATCTGGTCGTGTCTCAGGCTTCAGTGTCCTTTGCCGTTATTTGGTCATGCTCCAGTCTTCACAGCGTCTTATATCGTTATCTGGTCATGTGCCAGGCTTCACGGTGTCTTGTACCACTGTCTGGTCGGTTCCAAGCTTTGTGGTATCTTGTACTGCTATCTGGTCAATTTCCAGGCTTCATAATAACTTGTTGAGGGTTAAGCTGTTTTCTGGTTGATTTCCAGGCTTCATAGCTCGTATTTAAGATATACCACTATCTGGTTGATTCCAGGCTTCGTAGTATTTTGGAGAAATCAAGATATTATCCGGTCGATTTCCAGGCTTCATAGCTTGAACTGGAATAGAAATCTTAGTATCGATTTAACTGAACCAGATAAAACTTGTGAGAACTTGATTGTATCTTTCCCTGAAAAGTAAAGAGTTAGTCGTATGTAATGTCATGATGTATGAAATGTATTGAGTAATGATGTTCTCAAAATAAATGAAATTGTGCTGTATGATGCATATGCGTATGCCATGATGTACGAATATACAGTGTTCTTGTGACATCTTCCGGTTGGGGTGAATAAACCCTGGACTGCTGCTGGAGAGTATATGGAGTTGAGTTCTTCGTTCTCTCTAGGGATGGTGACCGAAGATGATTAGTTGGAGACTTGCATTCGTTCTGCTCGAGAATATTCCGCCGGGAGAGACTCTGTTTGAGAATAATCTGTGGGAGAATGACTTTGTGGGAAATAGAGATACCCTGTTGGACAATCTGCTGATTTGGAGAAATAAACTCCACTGGTGGTGAACTTCTATTGCTGGTGATATATAAACTCTGCTTGGGGAGAATTTTGCCGACTCATTCGCGATTATGAACCTCGGCTGGGGGGCTAACACCACTGTCTTTGGATACTTCCTACTCTGCGGGGAGTGTATGTACCTTTAGTCATATTCTCAAGCTGGCTCTATCCCTGTACCTGGTGGGTAGAGCAACTGTGAGGTTTGGACACTTCTTGTTTGCCCCTTGTTGTACCCTAAAATTTGCCCTCCCATTTCCTCAACATTCTCTCATCACAAGACCCTTGGAGCTCAAGATCCAGTTAGGATTTCCTCTGCTCAAGACTTCTCCTTGCACTGTTGACCCAGATTAGGGTTTGTGTTTGCACAAAGATGTTTTAACCTAAAATGCCTAAGATGAATTTCATGCTTCATGTTGGACTCCCAAGTTTATCCATATCAAGCTTCAAGTCTTGATTCCAAACTTTGCCCAGTCAATTGGACAGTTGACCTAAAAATCAACTGTATTGGGGAAAAAGTCAACTGTGGCCAATTGACAGTCAAACCTCATGATTTTTGACCCACATCAACATATTTAACTCATATAAACCATTTGGTCAAGTTTGGATCACAATTCCACAAGAAATTTGATCAGATCACCAAAAGGGCAAAATGGTCATTTTTAGGGTTTTGACTGCACAAAGGCAATTTTTGACTGTTTGACCTAACCAATGGCAAACCAAGCTCATATATGGACTCAAGGACCCAATGGAATTGTCTTGACATGTTCAACAAATTCAAAAGATCCCAAAATGCACAAGATTGACAGATGAATTTTCCAGTCAACTGAGCCAAATTTGACTGTATACTGAAAAGTCAAACTTTGACTTTTTGGTCAAAATCAAGTGTCAAGATTCATTTTTCATCAAAACATGTCAAATTATGAAACTTGTTCATCAATAAATCAAAAAATTGCAAATTAGGGTTTAAAATGAAGAATTTTCATAACTTAGAATTTTTCTAAGTTAAGAAAATCCCTAATTTTTTCCTAACTTTGTCCCATTTTTTCATCAAGATACATTTGGATTCAAGGAAAACTCAAAACATGAAAGTTGTAGTCCATTGCAAAATATAAAAATTTGATTCACAAAGTTTCCTCAAAAGAAGCTTGTAGCTCAAGTTATGATTTTTGGAACAAGGGTGCAAAGCATTCTTAACTTAGAAATTTTTGACCTATTCTAGGCAGGATTTTTGCCTAACTTCATTGCCACTTTTCACATGCTTCCACTTGGAATTTCAATTTGCATTACAAAGATGGATTGTAGTACACATTCCAATATTTCCAAAATGTCCAAGAACTCATCAAACAACCTTGTGGTTAGGGAGAATCGAATTTAGAAATATGAGCAAAAGTCACTTTGATTCATGGCCAAAGGCATGTTCATAACTTGTGCATTTTCAAACTCAGCATATGCAAGCTACATTACAGGACTCTAATCTCCTTTACACTCCAAAATTAAATGCTAATCCATTGTGCCAAGATGTTGTTCTATGAGTTTGGTCATTACATGAAGGATTAGTCCTTAATTAGAAAAAGCACTTTATCCATTTTTGAAAAGTATGGCTTTATGTCAAGTTTGCAAATCAAGAAGTACAATGCAAATACTTTTGGCACAAGTTCAGGAACATATCACACTGATCAAGAGGGATGGTTGCATCATGATTAGGGGTCCTGCACAAGTCTAGAAACCAAGTTGACAATTTTTGCTTAAGTTAGAAGAAACCTTACATTTTGTAACACATCTCACATTTCTGCCAACACAAGCTTAGACAAACTTGTTGAACATATTCCAAACATCAAACCTGAGCTAAGGCACGAGCTAACTACCTTCCATACCTCCCTAAACCTCAAAACACCATTGTACTGCACAAAAACAGGGCATCCCTGCAGTTTGACTTCCATAAACACTTCCACTCGTGCGTTTTGGCTGAAACCTTTGCAAACACATTCCCTATCACCCACTGAAACTATCCCAAGCATTGGACACGACCTGTAACACCTCTAACCAACTTCACCATTTTCACTTTTTCTGTTTTGCAGGTTGACTTCCATAGCTTGATTCGTTTGGTTTCAAAGCAAGCTAAAGGTTGGAGAAGCATCCCTGACCTTCAAGCAAGCTGTACAAGGCCTCACATTGCACTGAAAGTACCTCCATTTCCAGATACGATCCAAGCTGAACAGGTAAGTTCATGGACTTCTATCTCTCAATCTAGAAAGAGTTAGCTTTAAGTTTATGAATGAAAAATGCACTACTCATGGCCCTGAAGCTATACATATCCTCACTTTCCATTTATATTGCATATGCTGAGAGAATTTAAGACCTGAACATTGACAAAAACTTAGGTCAAGAATTAGGGATGGAGAAATTCTCTCTCATTTCTGAGAGTTAAGTTAAGTTTTTTATATGTCTGGATTCGTCTCTTGATGCTCTACATTTCTTGTGTTATGAGTTTTGCTTGAAAGTCTAGGAATCATGAGATAGCAGGAAGCACGTGTTGCTCTGTTTGTTTGTTCAGAGGTTGAAGACAAAGTCTTCTTGGGCTGGGCCTGTATTGTTCTTCTTTTTGCACCACATTCTCACACATGCACCCCCTTGGCCCATTGTATTTTATTTTCATTATTTTTGACTTTTGATTTTTGTTTCTGACTTATTTATTTTTGTCAAAGTATAAAAAATATTAAAATTATTTTTCTCACATTTTTTTTGCATTTTTAGGTATTTATTTGTTCTAACTTGATATATGTAAATAAATAAACATAGATACTTTTTTTTTTAAAAATACAAAAAAATAATACAAACACTTTTATTTTCTGATTTTTATTTTGTTTTATCTTTTGAAAACATTTTATAAAAATATACCTTTTTTTTGTAAATTTTAAATATTTTATTTTTTGTACATATTTAATATATTTAGTAAATAATATAAATACTTATGTAATTATTATAATATTTAGGATAAAAACATAAAAATAATACATTTTTATTTTTATTAATATTTAACTTAAAAAATCACTTTTTTACAATATACTTCCTTTTTATTTATTTTTTGTACATATCTAATAAATATTGCATATATTATATAATAAATACCTTTTATTTATAAAATTAGGGGTTTTCCCTAAATACATAAAAATACCAAAAATTAATTCATTTTATTTTTGTTTATTTGACACATGAAAAATACTTTTTTACATACATATGAAAATCATTTTTGCATCTTGCATATTTATTTTATTTTATTTAATTATTGTGCAATTAAATACCTTGTAAAATTTCAACTTGGATGTAATAGTTTAGATTTAATTTCTTGCTAAAATATCCCCATTTGAACATTTGTACCCCCCATCCCATATTTGTATTGTAATAACTTAGGACCTTTAAATTTCACACTTTAAAAGCTTTCTAAATATGCCATGATAGAATTAGGGTTTTGTATGCAAATCAAAAACAACAAATAGTTTGACCTAAGTTTTAGATAAACAAGCATGAAAATGGACAACACTAATCACACTTGCACCCCTAGGGTACTCCACTTGTTGCCTTCAAAAAATGGGCCATATTGTATGTTAGGTATCTTTGGCAAAAAACAAAACAATTCAAATGATCATAGTCCCTCGATGACGCTTTCAAAAGTTGCCTAAAAAATGATCAAGTCCCTTAAAGGAAAAATTGCCCAAAGATACTTGGCACCATTGCAATCATGGTCTAAACGATGACCCGCGCCCGTCCCGTTCACATCTTAACACAAGATTGCCCACCAAATACAATGGTGGAACAAAATTGTTAAAAGGGTTAAAACATAGCAAAGATCTTTGAGAAATTTAGAGTAGACAAACTCTTGGTTACTTGCCAACTTGCAAAACAAAAACACTTGCCTATTTTTCAAAACCCACATCACAACACACTTTCAAAACAACTTTCCAAAAAAACAATTGAAAACTTTTTCAAAAGACATACACCTTTGTATACATCCCAACATGGATCATTACAAAGGTTGCCACCACATTGGCCTCTTTTCAAAACCTTTTCAAACCCACACACACAAAGCACCATTTCAAACAATTGAAAATCAAGGCAAGTTGATCTAAGTAAGTAACTAAGAGCCCATGGATAACCATGGATAGAAAGGGTGCTAATACCTTCCCTTTCTATAATCTACTCCCCGAACCCAAGAAAACATCTCAAAGGTTTTTGCTGTGCTTTTTAACCTTTCCTTAGGATAAAATAAAAAGTCGATGGCGACTCTTGCTCAACCGAAACATTTGCGAAAACAAACGCAAAACCCAAGTCAGTTCTCCCACCGTATCACACCCCTGTTCCTGGAATTACAAGTAAATGTCTTTTGTTTCTTATGTAAATAATTATGAGCAGCAATTATTCTCAAACGCGTATATCAAAAATGAATCATTGGATGTTCTTGCAAAACAAAAAAGAAAAACCAAGTTGAAATTTCTTGTGGAGATGAATTGTATTGATTTTTGAAGTTGGCCTGTAATAGGCGTTTTGTACAAGAGGTTGAAGTCCTAGTAAGAGAACGCCTCCGAAGGATAGAATTTATACATTTTGTGAAAAAGAAAGAAAAACAGCTATGTGAACAATCCCATTGGGTTCCAACTCTGCTATTGCCTTTATATCTTCGAGCGTCTCATCACTTTGCTACTTGGTCGGAGGTAGATCAGATTGATTGGCGCCGTCTGAGCTTGATAATCAATACCGAAGTCTGGTTGCAAGATGATCCAATGAAACATAGTGTTACGCTTTAATCCCTAATTTTTGCCTGAACCGCCCTTTCGGGTTTTTAGTCCACCGGGATACCCTTTTTTGCCCAAGTCGAATTTTCAGGTTTTCGACTTGTCGGGTGTACAGTTTTTTCATTTTCATCCCTTACTTTTGCCCGATCCCTTTTGGTTCGCCGGGAAGCCCTTATTTTTGCCTAGACCAGTCAACCTAGTGGGTCTTTGATTAGGCGTAGTACTTTTTCACTATGTCTGCATTGACGGGGTGAGGAAGGTCGTTACCATCCATGGTGGTTAGAATCGTAGCTCCTCCCGAGAAAATGTTCTTAACCATAAATGGCCCTTCGTATGTGGGGGTCCATTTTCCCCTAGGATCACCTTGTGGCAGTATGATGCGTTTGATCACCAGATCCCCGACTTGATATTCTTGACGTCTGAATTTCTTGTTAAAAGCCTTGATCATTCGCTTTTGACACGTCTGACCATGACAAATAGCAGTAATCCTCTTTTCATCGATTAGATTCAACTGGTCAAGTCGGGTCTGGATCCAATCGTCTTCGCTCAGACCTGCATCCTTCATAATTCGAAGAGAGGGTATCTGGACTTCGATGGGTAGGACTTCCTCCATGCCATACACCAAAGAGTAAGGTGTTTCCCCTGTCGAAGTCTGTGCCGAGGTACGGTACCCATGAAGAGCGAATGGTAACATCTCGTGCCAGTCTTTGTATGTCACTGTCATCTTCTTCACAATCTTCTTGATATTCTTGTTAGCCGCTTCAACAACCCCATTCATCTTCGGCAGGTAGGGAGAAGAGTTGTGATGCTGTATCTAGAACTGTTTGCAGAGCTCAGTGATCATCGTATTGTTGAGATTTATACCATTATCCGTAATGATCCTCTCTGGTACACCATATCGACAGATCAGATTGTGTCGGATAAACTGCGCCACGACGTTCTTAGTTACTGTAGCAAAGGAAGGTGCCTCAACCCACTTGTAAAGTAATCAATAGCTACCAGAATGAAACGATGCCCGTTGGACGCAGTAGGTCTGATCTCGCCGATCATGTCGATGCCCCACATTGCAAAAGGCCAAGGAGTTATTAACACATTCAGAGGAACTGGAGGTACATGCACCTTATCCGCATAGACTTGACACTTATGACAGGTTCGAGAGTGCTGATAACAATCGGCTTCCATAGTGGACCAAAAATATCCTGCCCGTAGGATTTTCTTTGCCATGGTATGTCCACTGGAATGAGTTTCGAAGGTACCTTGATGTAGCTATGCCATGATCCTTTCTGCCTCACTCTTGTCCACACATCGTAGTAAGGTTGAATCAAGGTTACGCTTATAGAGGACACCATTACTGATGAAGAACTTCGCAACGAACCTTCTCAGAAACTTCTTATCATTAACAGATGCACCCTCGGGGTACTCTTGAGTCTCAAGATACCTCTTTACCTCGTGAAACCAGGGTTTATCTGCTACTTCTTCAGTCTCAATGTCACAGCAATGTGGAGGTTCGTCCAACCTCTCAAAGGTGATCTGGGGAGCTTCATTGTCCCACTTGACTTTGAACATAGAAGACATGGTAGCTAGCACGTCCGCTAACTGGTTCTCTTCTCTCGGGAAGTGTTAAAAGGTTATCTCCTCAAAATATGGGAGAAAAGTCAGTACATATTCTTTGTAAGGAATAAGATTTGGGTGCTTCGTATCCCACTCGCCTTTGATCTGACTGATCACTAGAGAAGAATCTCCGAATACACTCAAGAACTTAATCCTTAGGTCAATAGCATCTCGGAGACCCAGGATACATGCTTTATACTCCTCCATATTATTGGTGCAGTTAAAACATAATCGGGCGGTGAACGGAGTATGACAGCCCTCAGGAGATATAATTACAACACCGATGCCATTACCCAATGCGTTTGAGGCTCCGTCAAAATACATAGACCATCGGGATCCTTCCTCAGGTCCTTCATCCGGTCCAGGTTCTTCACAGTCGGTCGCCAACATGATCTCATCCGGGAACTCGAAATTCATGGACTGATAGTCATCCACGACCTGATACGCCAAATGATCCGCCAACACACTCCCCTTGATTGCCTTTTGGGTTGTGTATTGGATGTCATACCCAGTTAAGATCATCTTCCATCTTGCTATTCTTTCGGACAAGGCAGGCTTTTTGAAGATATACTTAATTGGATCCATCTTTGATATCAATAAGGTGGTGTGAGTCAGCATATACTGTCTTCGCCGGCGAGCAGCCCATGCCAAAGCCAGCAAGTTTTCTCGAGCAATGAGTATCGGGTCTCACAGTCGGTAAACTTTTTGCTAAGGTAGTAAATAGCGTGCTCTTTTCGGCCAGACTCGTCATGTTACCCCAACATGCACCCGATTGAATTGTTCAGTACTGTCAAGTATAAGATCAAAGGTCTTCCTTCAATTGGAGGCATCATAATAGGTGGCTCTTGGAGGTATTCCTTGATTCTTTCGAAAGCCGTCTGACATTCATCATTCCACTTTACCACTTGATCTTTCTTCAGCAGCTTGAAGATGGGCTCACAAGTAGCAGTCAGATGTGAAATGAATCGGGCGATGTAGTTCAGACGTCCCAAAAAGCCTCTAACTTCCTTTTCTGTGCGGGGAGACGGCATCTCCTGTGTGGCTTTTACCTTGGCAGGGTCCACCTGAATACCCTTATCACCGATGATGAAACCCAGCAGCTTACTAGACCTTACCCCGAAGGTGCACTTGTTTGGGTTCAACCTCAGCTTATACGTCTTCAACCTGTCAAACAATTTCTGGAGATGGTCAAGGTGTTCTTCCTCAGTCTGGGACCTTGCAATCATGTCATCAACATAAACCTCAATCTCATGGTGAATCATGTCGTGGAACAAAGCGACCATGGCGCGTTGATACGTTTCCCCAGCATTCTTCAACCCGAAAGGCATTACCTTGTAATAGAAGGTGCCCCACTGTGTAACGAAGGTTGTCTTCTCCATGTCCTCAAGAGCCATCTTGATTTGGTTGTTGCCAGAAAAACCATCCATGAAGGAGAAGATCTTATGCTGCGCGGTGTTGTCGACCAGGACATTGATGTGAGGAAGTGGGAAGTCATCCTTGGGGCTTGCCCTTATCAGATCTCTATAGTCCACACACATCCGTACCTTACCATCTTTCTTAGGCATCGGAACAACGTTGGCAAACCACTGCAGATAAGAAGTGACAGCTAAAAATCCCGCGTTAAACTATTTCATGACCTCGGCTTTGATTTTCTCAGACATCTCAGGGTGCATACGGTGAACCTTCTGCTTTACCGAAGGACAGTCTTCTTTAGTCGGCATACGGTGTACCATAATATCAGTGTCCAAACCAGGCATGTCTTCATAGGACCAAGCGAAGATCTCAACATAGTCACGTAGCATTTGTATCAACCGTTGTTTGACACCAGGCTCCAGATTTGCACCTATCTTGACCTCTTTCCTGTCTTCCTCGGTACCCAAATTCACTGATTCAACTGGCTCTTCATGAGGCTGTATGGTCCTTTCTTCCTGTAGTAACAGTCTAACAAGTTCTCCGGGCACCTCACAATCATCCTCACCTTCGTCCTCGGCTTGGTTGATTGGATTTTCAAAGTCATAACTGGCAGTAGCATAGTCGTTATCAATGGGATCCAGAATGGATATGGATCTGCATTATGATACGTGAGTGTGTGTAAGAGAATAACTGTTTTTGATAAAGTGAGAGACAGAAAAAGAAAAAAAAGGAGAGTGAAATTTGCAATGAAAGAAACTTCCAATGTTTTATTAATGATATATGAAATGACAAATAATAATCCCTCACAAGCAAAGCCAAGGTGTCTCGGGCAAGGCACCGGGCCGTAAAGTTTCAAACTGTTTATTAAAACTTCCAAAACAAAAGTCAATTACTGTGGAATAAAAGAAACAAGTATGAAGTCCTTCGCTGTCCAGTTGCTCAGTCCACCATTGGTTGTTGGGTAGATCGAGCTGTCGATATCTGAATCTTCTTATCCATATTCAACCGCATTAACTCCCTGATTGCTGATATGCAGAGGAGGTCTTCCAATTCGTGCGCGCCTAACAACCCTTTGAGCCCCTTCTTCAATTTCAGCCCTAGCATCCTTGAGAGAAGCCATCTTCATCGGAGGTTTACCGGTAGCAACAACAGTTGACGCCAAAGTCTGGGGGACCTCTTCAAAGTTCTGACAAGGGGTTTCGATGAATTCCCCGTCCATATCCATGTAGCGAAAGGAATTGAGATGACTCACCATATACTCCTCTTCACCTCGTACCATGACAATCTTCCCCTTTACCAGATATTTCAACATTTGATGGAGCGTGGAAGTCACTGCCCCAGCCTTATGAATCCAAGGGCGAACCAGCAAGCAAGAATATGACGGCCTGATATCCATCACATAAAAGGTGGATGCAAAAGTCTGAGAGCCAACTTTAACAGGGACGTCCACCTCCCCGTGCACCATTCTCTTTGACTCGTCGAAAGCCCTGACCACAATATTGCTCGGCTTTAGAATCAAACCTTCACAGTCCAGACGGTCTAATGCCTTATTTGGGAGAACATTCAATGAGGACCCGATATCCACCAGTACATGGGCCATAGTAGTTGCCCTGCACTCGATCGAGATGTGCAGAGCATCATTGTGATTTCTCCCCTTGGCGGTCAGATATGCATTTGAGAAACCTAACCCATTGTCGGCAGTCAGGCTAGCTATGCAATCTTTGAATTGACCGGCTGAAGTTTCCTGCAGCACATGCGCAGTTTTGAGGAACGCAATTAGAGCCTTTGCATGGGCTTCAGAACACAACAACAAGGACAACATGGAGATTTTTGATGGGGTCTACCCCAGATGCTCGACTATGTTGTAGTCGCTCTTTTTGATAATCTTCAAAGTTTCTTCTATCTCTTGTTTCGAGGTTTCTACAATGATCTTCTTAGGTGCCTCCGTCCGGGCAGGCTCACCTGTGATTTCTTTGCCCCGAGTCTCAGATGGCTCGGCGACATGGGTGATAACTGGAATAGGAACTGGGATGGTAGCTGATGTACTAACAGATGGAACGACAACAGGTTTATGGACAATCGGAGGGGAAATCTCGGGAGAAAAGAGTCTTCCACTTCTGGTGACCTTGCTAGCCTCGACAATATTGCTGACATCAACATTAGCTTCTTGACTTTTTAAGTCTTGTTTAACTCCATGGTAATACACATCAGCACCATAGTTCCAAGGGACAGCCTTATCCGAAGTGGATGTGATAGGACCAGGGACAGTAATTATTAACAGAGCAATTCTTGGGACGGATGTAATCCTAACAGGCTTTCTCGAGGAAACCTTGGAAGGATTGGCAGAAATGGTTATGATGGCAACATCTTCAATTGGAACCAACAGAATCATAGTCTTTTCGAACAAGATCTCTTTATTATCCATTAGGCGCTGAACACTTGATTTCAATAAGCGACAACCAGCAGACAAAATTGAGCACGTGTGGCAACCTTCACCACAACCCGAAAATAAACCGGCCAATAATAAATTCTTCTTAACTGTCATCAAAGGAGTAGAAATTTCTTCCATAGAGGTCACAAATAAATCATCGTCCACAACATTTATTCCATGACCATGCTTGGGCATGGGAGAATTTATGACATTGAGCTTCTCCAGAGCGTCAAACTCAATCTCTTTGGCTTCGATTAAGTCTTGCACTTTGTTTTTCAAGGCCCAACAGTTGTTTGTATCATGACCTGGACTTTCAGAGTGATAAGCACAGCGGGCATTCGGGTTATAGTGAGGAGAAGTGGTGTTGGGGTTCTTCGGGGCCTCCCTCAGAGTTACCAGATTGGTCTTTAATAATTGTTGTAGAATTTGAGTCAGGGTCATATTGAGCCGAGTGAATTTCCTCTGTGGTCTTTCCACCCTTTGTTGATTGTTTCATTGTGGAGCATTTGTGGGTCTTGATATCACTACCGCATTTACTGCTTGGCGGTGTTCAGGTCTGCTTTGGCCCCTCAGGCCGTAGACTGCACTAGCTTCTTTCTTACCGGTGAAAGGATTCTTTACTGCACTTGATGAAGTATCCTTCTGTATTTTACCACTTTGGATACCAGCTTCTACTCTCTCTCCAGTCAAAATCAACTCAGTAAACCCAAATGACGAACTTCCGATTAGATGATTGAAAAATGGACCAGATAGCGTTCCCAGAAACATGTCAACCAACTCCCTATCAAACAGAGGAGGTTTGACTCTTCCAGCCAAGTCTCTCCACTTTTGAGCATAGTCCTTAAAACCTTCACTTGCACCCATTGACATACCCTGAAGCCGAGTACGAGTGGGAGCAAGGTCGGCGTTATACTGATACTGCCTGTAAAAAGCAACAACGAGGTCTTCCCTGTTTCGGACATTAGCTCCTTCCAACTGATAAAACCATTCAAGCCGAGTCCATGACAAACTGTCTTGAAAGAAGTGCACCCACAAATTTCTATCAATAGTGTGAGGTTGGATTTTTCTGACGTACGAGCGGAGATGGAGTTTTGGACAGGATACTCCATCGTACTTGGCAAAAACCGGAGCTTTGAACTTATGAGGGATCACCACCCCTGATACCAGTCCCAACTCTCCAAAATCCAAACCAGGGATCTTCTGAATCTCCATAACACTCAGACGATATTCTAGTTACTTGTACCTATCCTCAGCAGGAGCATATTGCTCATCATCGTAATCCGTATCGTTATCAGAAACTGCTGGACTAGGGTCCTTTGTCCTTTCTTGGTTCTCCCCATCTTTGGATGAGGAGGTCAGTCAACTGATTGTCTTATCCTTTCTCTGAATCATCTAACCATGTTCAAAATACCGACCTTCTTCTTCTTCTTCTCTTTCAGAATCAGGGTCTTAAATCCTCTTGCCCTTTAGCCAGACTTAGGAACATCTGCTGGAATTGGGCCTTCTATGCCTGAAGATCTTTGATGGCTTGATCAGAAGACATTTCTGCTAAAATAAACAACGAAGAAGATGAGAAACCTGTAATGGTACCTGTAATGGGATGTGCATGTAATGATTTCAAAGACTTTGGGAAATTTAAATTTGCAAACTAAAAATAAACAAAATTTATTAGATTAATCTTGTAAAAGGTTCAACAATGCCTTTAAGGCGTTACAAAGAAATAAATGGAAAACAAATATAAACTAGAAAAAGCAAAATCAAAAGTCCCATGGACGCTTCCTCTTTGTGCTGACGTAGTCATTAATCACTCTTTCTTCCTTGAGCTGCCTGGTGAGCTTCAAAATCTTCCTTTCTTGCTCATGGTACTTCTCCCAGTAAGTATCCCTCTACTCTTTCAGCTGAATCTAAGACCTCTGCAACGCCCCAGGATCATTGGGCATGTAAGGATATAGGACTGTGTAAGGAACGCCTTCTTCATTGGTGGGCTCCATAATCACTGGAAATAAGACTTCATAGGGCATCCCAAGCTTCTGGGCACAAGCTCGAACCCATTGGAGGTAAGGATGCATAGGAAGGGAAGTCCTTGGTCCCAGCTCTTGGGGGTCAGATCTGTTCACCATGCCCCAAGCTCGTATAAACCTCCGACGATGCTCGTCAACGTCCTCCTTGTAGTCAAATGCAACATTCTCAAGAAGTAGCTCATGGGGACCATCTCTCAGAGCACGACCAAATTATCGCAAAGCTAGACAAGGATTATAAGTTATACCCCCTCTGATTCCAAGAAATGGGACATTAGGGTATCCCCCACAACGATCAATGACGGCAGTGTCTTCCATAGCCCGGGAAATCCAAAAAATATATGTATGGGCAAGTGACATTATTCTGTAGGACCAACCCAAACCTTCTTTGTTCTTCAACACAGACTTAGGGAGGTGCAAAATAAACCACCTCGACAGCAACTGCATGCAACACATAAGAGTCCCTCTTCTTTGCACAGTGCGAGTGTAGAGGGCATGCAAGATATCACCCAGTAGAGTAGGCACAGGATTGCAGGAAAGGAAAATCTTGACAGCGTGTACATCTACAAAGGAATCCAGATTCATGAAGAGAACCAAACCATAGATAAGGAGGGCCAAGACATCTTCAAAATCCTGAAAGTCCAAATTATCCCAGAATAGCTGAGCCTGATATATCAGAAATTTTGCTAGAAAACCATCGACCCCGCTTCGTGTTTCCCAATTGGATACTACATCAGTCCGTTGTAGATGCAGAGCTGAGGAAATGTCTTCTGGTCTAGGAGTCTCTTCCATACCTGTGAAGTGCACCTGCTCAAGGATGGATATGCCCAATAAGTGAGAGAACTCCTCCAAAGTGGGAACCAGCTGGTAATCTGGAAAGGTGAAGCAATGATGCACAGGATCGAAGAATTGGAAAAATACACTCATCATCTGCTCATCAAGCTTAGAAGTAACCAGGATAAGAAGCTGACCATGTCTCTTAATGAACATAGAAGTCTCAGAAACTCTTGAGGCAAACTCTTTAAGTTGAGCAGGTATTTGCACAAAGTTAACTCAGATGGTATTTCTGCGTACGGAAGCCATAATCTGCAAAACAGAACAAAGATAAATTCCCTTGGTCTTTAAAATGGTTAGTATAATAAAGTATAAATGCCATGTTATGATGCATGATGTCATGATAAAACAAAAAACAGGTATAGCAGATAACAGGCATGGCGAAGGCAAACAAGTCACACAAAAGCCCTTAAGTTTAAGGCTTGCACGGGGTCAAAGGTATTACCCTCTTGAAGTTCAGTTGGTTTCAACCTGTCCTAGAAAAAGTAACCGGGTTCTAAGGGTTTTCAATATCATTGACCATCCTCCATCGGTCATGGTTTCAGCTCACGCAATCTTTTCTTGCAGCCAGAACTATCTCGAGAGTATGGTCTCAATGAGTGTAGCATCGAGTATCAACCGGTTCTCAGCTTTACACCGAGGCCGACTATCTCACTACTTTCTAATGGACAAGTTGGTCGATTAAGGGTTCTAAGGTCAGTTGATGCTTAACGACACACGTAATGACCCCTTATTCTCCTCGTTTCTCCACAAGGGATACCTATACCAACCAATGTGCCACATCAACGTAGCTGCTGCTTCAACCGTATCGATCTACACCGTACAGTTCCCTCACAGTCTATTGCTACTTACATAAAAGGTATCCCCAGATCCGGGTTAGGATCTATAGTAACCCCAAACAGAACCCTCAAAAATAAAGCAGACAAAGCAATCAAGAGAAGCAATTATGATGAACTAGATCCTTAGGTATACCCCACTTATTATTCCCCAGCAGAGTCGCCAATTCTGTGATACGGTGGTAGAACCGACTGTTTGGAAAAATGCTGGTTTGCGTTTTGCGTTTTTTATTCGTAAAATGTCGCGGTAAGCAAGAGTCGCTACCGAATTTTATTTTATCCAACCGGAAAGGAAAAAAGCACAGGAAAAATCCTTTTTCTAGATTTTGAGTACGTGGGGTAGATTATAGAAAGGGAAGGTATTAGCACCCTTTCTACCCATGGTTTTCCATGGGTTATTAGGTACTTGCTCATATTTTAAAATTGCTTGTGTGTGTTTGTTTTGAAAAGTTTTTGTTTTACTTCGTTTTAACCCTTGCTTCTGTCCTCAAGAGTGTTACGAAGTTGTTTTTTGAAAACTTTGTTTGAAAAGTGTTTGGTGTGAAAAAAGTTCGATTTGAGCAAGTACCTACTGGCATCTATTTACTCGAAAAAGGATTGTTTCTGTTCTTGTTTCCTTTAGACAATGCTATCCTACTATTGAGAAATAGGAAGTATCATCGTTGGAATTTGTAAGGGTCAATTCGTAAGGGACGTACGATCACTAAAGCAATGTTAGGACGTCTTAGTAATAACCCTAAAGTCTTAAGATCATATTTGAGGTAACATTTCCGAGGCGATGTTTCCGAGGAAATATTTCTGAATGGTACATTTGATCTTTGTTTAGACAGGAGGGCAACCACTAAGACACACTATACTTAATGATCGTTTACCGAAGGCAACCGAAGTGAGAGTATACCCTAAGAGTGCGCATGTGCGAGTGATTTGATTTCAGTTATTATCTTTGCACATTAGGGTTTTCTATCCGTTTTAAATTATCATGCAATCTTGTCATACAATCATATTAACATGCATCTAACAGTTCATATTTGCGAGAATTAAAATGCGGGAAAATAAAAATACGCTATTACAAGGCTTCGGGGTAGGGATTAATTACATAGCCAAAAAAACCCGTAAAAGACAATAAATAAACAAAATCCTAGATTAAACTATTACATACTGTGGACAGTTACATTAATATTGCAAAAAATAATAATAAACGTGTGCGATGAATTGAAAACGAGAGATTTAGGGTTTTGACCCCAACTACCTAATTGTAATTTAAAAGGAAAATCAATTTTGTCGTTTTTGTGTTATTTGAGAAAATAAAGTTCAATTAAATAAAACCTAATTACTAATTAATTTTTATTTAAGAAAAATAATTTAATTAACCTATTTTTTTGTGTTTTTTATTTTGAGAAAAGAAATAAAAATTAAATCAAGAGTTAACCCTAATTTTTTCTAATTGATTTTAATTATATAAAAAGTTAGAATTATCCTAAATTAAATAAAACTAACATTAAAATTAAATTTGATAAAATAAAACCTAATTCTAATTTTTGTGAAACTCTTGATTTTATGATTTTTTTGTGAAAAAAGAAATTGATTTTGTTAAAAAAATAATTAAACAAATTAAATAAATAAAAGAACATAAATAAAAAAGAAAAAGAATGGGCCTGATGTTGTTTAGCAAGAAGGGGGCGTGGTTTGCAAATCTGAGCCCAATAAGCTCCTGGCCTGTTTGACCTTTCACAATCCCATGGGCATGCTTGACTCTGGCGTATGGCGGACCTTCAAGGGATGAACCTTGGATCTGGGCAGGAATTTATCATATGGCTAATGTTGAGAGTATACGGAATACGCTTGAGGTCGGGGAGCACTGGATTGACCTGAAACTATTGAGAAAATAATAAAATGCACACGCCTGGGATCGAACCCAGGACGTGTGCATCAAAGACCAACAGCTTTACCATATGCGCTGGCTTGTTTAGTTGTAATAATAACAAAGCAAATAAAATATAATACAAATAACATGCCACGCTTCCCAAAACGCAGGCAAATTCAAACAAGCCACTCACATACTACCACACCATCATCTTCCTCGTGGCTTCCATCGTTTTAGATAAAGGGCTTTTACTTACGGACACCAGGCGTAGGTATAACCCTTGTTCATTCTAAAATCCTGTACATGTATGATAAATGAAAACCAATGGTACCAATCAACTCGTTGCAACCTCACGAGCATCATGATACCATTATTAATGGCCAATTTCCCCTGTACACAAAACCCCTAAAAATGAAGCTAGAACCCTAGCCATGGCAACTTGATATACAATCAATAAAAATGCAATTAATCATAACCATTAGCTTGCAAACATCTCAAGGATTATGAATATACCAACCAAACATGCTAAATATGCCAGAATCAATATGTTTGAATTCAAGAAAAAGAAGCAAATGGTGTGAATCTTGCAGAGTGATTCTGAGCGCGGAGAGCCTTGCTAGCGATTGAAATACGATCCTAGGATGTCCAGCAAATGATTGGTATGATCAGAATGGCTTGAGATGGCCTGAAACTTGAAAATCAGTTTGCACTTTTTCTTGAATTTTTTGCAATTCGTTCTCTCCTTTGCACGCCTCCAGCCCCTTGTTTTTGATCTACACTTGTTCCTTATGTAAACTAGAGTGTATTAGGGTAGCAACTTTGTATCAAATCTCTCTCAATTATGAATATTGATTCATGATTCAATCCTTGCACCAAATCTTTCTAAATCAAGCAAATTCAATCTTTTTGTGTCCAAATGAAGCCTTGCACGATTTGATCTTGTCTCCAGCTGCGTAATGGACCTAAATCATGCACAAAATCTCAAGATTTAATTAGTTTTTGATATTTTCATTATTTTATTTTGTATTTATTTGATTTAAATGAAATAAAATCAAAATAAATAGAAAAAAAATAAAAGAATGACAAGTGGAAAGGCTCATGGGTCGTGGGTCACATTAAAAACTCAGTGCAAGCATAAAAAGTTGGGCCCATTTGACAAAAAATGCAATTTTGGACACTTTTGACTTTTGGCAATTTTGCAAAAAGGGTAAACTTAGCCAATGCATAACTCTCTCAATTTTGACCCTAGAGAGGTGTTCTTGGACTTTTTAGAAAGCTTAAGATGTCCTCTAAGAAACCCTTTTGGTCTCATCTCAATTGAGTCTTCCATGTTCATGTATGAAGCTTTGACCCAAAAGGTGTTTTTGTTGACTTTTCAAAATGACCTATAATGTCCAAATTCATATCTTCTTGTGAGTACATATTTTGAACTTGGGAGATGAAGATGAGTTGTAGGGAATTACATTATATTCAAAATGAGCTTTGGATGGGTCATTTTTGATAAAGTATGAGAAAGTTATGCTTGGTCAAAGTTGAGTTGAATTTTCCTACAAAACCCTAATTTAGCAAATTTTGGGTTTTGATGAATTGTGAGCAATCCTTGAGGAATCATGATCAACTATTAATCGATTGATGAATAATAATTCAAAATGAGGATGTTGACAAAAAATCTTGAAGTTTGACTGTATGTGGGCCACAATTGACTTTTGCCCTAGCACAATCGATTTTCAGGCCTTTGAGCAATTGATTGAGCAAACTTCCTCTGCAAGGCTTGAAACTCAACATGGATGATCTTGAGAAAATATTAGGATAATAGTGAGCATTTTTGATCCTTTGGACTCAAACATCTTGATGTAAAATGAAACCCTAATTTGAGGTACACTGCCTTAGGAGAGAGTTTGTCTGGTCAACCCTTGGACTTCCTTGAGCAATTTGAGGACCTCACTTGACATGTATTGAGAAATATGGGAGGGAAAATTTTGGGGTACAACAGGAAGGCTCAGTTTTTCTGGATGCTATGAGTTTTCATGCTTTTTAGGAAATCTTGGCTCTGTTGATCTATGGTTTGGTACTATTCCCTAATCCAGACCAACTCATAGATGTGAACACCATCAAAATATTTCTTACTCATAATCCTGTGCCTACTTTTCTTGGAGATATTTTAAAATCTCTTCACACTCGTACTATGAGGAAGTGAGAGACTCTTATGTGTTGCATACCTTCACCATCCAGGTGGTTTATTTCGCACCTTCCCCGACCAGTGATAAAGAATGAACAAGGTTTGAGGTGGTCTCAAAGGATGATATCACTCTCTCATTCAAATATCTATTAGTGTTCCCGATCTAAGGAGGATATCACTATTATTGACCATTGTGGGCAATTCCATAATGTTCCACTCCTTGGCATAAGGGGAGGTATCACTTACAACCCATCCCTTGCTCTACGTCCATTTTGTTATGCTCGAAGAGACGTCCTCATGATATGCTCATCCAGGGTATTGTACTCGATTACGAGAATGATCCTCGAGGTTACCGTTAAAGCTTTATAAGTGCTTAGGGCGTGGTGAATAAGATTGATAGCAAAACTTTGGGAAAAAAAACTCCATCTCTCTGGAGCCCTACCTCAGATGGGTGCCGTCTCGTGCTCAAAATCTTATAATTCCACATCTCATTGTCTTACCAGTAATTATGGAGCCTGTTGTTGAAGGAGATATTCCTCATACCGTTCTTCATCCAGATATGCCTATTGACCTTGAAGAGCTATACAAGTCTTAGATTCAATTGAAATAAGAAAGGGACACCTTTGAGACTCAGTTCTATACTAGTGAGAAGAAAATATTGAAGCTGACCAAATGCCTTCATGAAGACCAGAGCCTTAATGCATATGTCAACACAAAGAGGAAGTGTCAATGGGATACTTGAGTCATAATTTATTCCTTTGTAACCTTTCTTTTTGTTTTCATTGTAAGCCTAAAATGCGTTTATAATCTGAACTTACTAACAAGAATCTTTGTTGTTGTTTCCTTTTTATTAACGAATTTAAATCCCACGAGGTCCTTGAAAACACTGCATATGCATCTACATACCATACTTATCATTACATAACAAGTTTTCAAGACAAGTTTTCTCATCTTCTTGCTGTTTATCTAAGGCAGAAAATGGCTCTTGAACAGATAGTCAAAGATATCCAGGCTCAGAATGCCCAGTTCCAACAGATGTTTGTAAACTTAGCCAAGAGGCAAGAAGAACTAAAGGCGCTCATCGTCAATGGGAAGAATAAGAAGACAAAGAAACCAATCGGCGTCCTTAACATGGGGAGGAGATTCAGAGGTCCAGTCAAGCAAGCTCAAGATCTTGATATCCCATCGAACGAAGATGACAACCAGGATGAAGATGGTAAAAGTGTTAAAACTGAAAGAAACAGCCTTGGTTCTGACAAGTTTCCTGATGAAGAGGAAGAGGATTATTTGAATGAACAATATCCCCCTACATGCGAGAAGTATAAACTGTTAGAAGAGCGTCTGAAAGCTATGGTGATCAAGAAGGTGCCTAGCTTGAACTTTGAAGAATTGGGTTTAGTCTCAAGAGTCATCATTCCTACTAAGTTCAAAACTCCTACACTTTCCAAGTATGATGGAATTTCTTGCCCGGAGATGCATTTAAGATCATATGTTTGGAAAATTCAACCATACACGGCTATCTAGAACACAATTAGAATGGTATTATCAACTTGAAGGTACCAATATCCATACCTGGGAAGATTTGAATTCAGCTTTCTATAAATAATATTAATACAATTCTAATTTGGCACCAACCCACATGCAACTACAGAGTATGTCCATGGGTTCTGTGGAAGGCTTTAAAGAGTACGCATAGAAATGGAGAGATCTTGCAAGCATATTCCAACCTACTTTGGATGATAGGGAATTAATTGACATGTTCATGAGCACACTAACAGGTCCTTTCTATATTCACTTACTTGGAAGTTCTTCAGTCGGTTTCACTAAACTAATATTAACAAGAGAACATGTTGAGAATGGAATCAGATGCGGTAAAATTCAGGTGGCTACATCTTTGAATACTATGAATAAGAGTAACTGCAACCAATCTGTGGGAGAATTTCTGATCTCTAATCCCGCGCCAGTACCAAAACAACAACAACAGAATAATCAACATAGGTAGGATGCACCCAAGAGACAGTTCATAAGAATCAACATGCCATTGTCTCAAGCATTGCAACACATGTTGAAGGAATAAATTATTATATTGAAGGATCCTCCTCAGAATGCTAATACTTCTTCTCTTAGTTATAATCCCAATTCAAGGTGTTCATATCACTCCAACAGTCCCGAACATGACACTAACAACAATTGGACTCTGAAAAAATAAGATTCAAGATATGATTGACTCTAAGGAGATTGAATTTGAACCTCCTGGGACTTCTAATATGATTACCTCTCCTATGCCTAATCACGACAAGGAATTAATGCAATTGATAATGTTTCTCATGTTACTACAGTGAATGACTTGACTACTCCTCTGATGATTATTAAGAAGAAGCTACTGCAAGCTGGTTTATTTTTGGGTTGTATTGAAAGGTGCTACTACTGTGCATCCCAATCCAATGGTTGTGCACTGCTGAAAGAAGGTGTTCAGCATTTGATGGATGATCATGTAGTTCTATTTGAGAATACTCCTTCTGTGGAGAGTATGTCTCAAGACCTGAAGCTTGAAGACGTGTCTGGAATTTCCGGTACTCCTGTAAGGATCACTTCTAAGGGTCCTGTGAAGATTACTGTCGAACCTAGGGTTTATCTTCTGATCATTACCGCGCCTGGGCCAATTCCATATTCCTCTGACAAGACTATCCCTTGAAATTATAGAGATGATGTCTACTATCATGGTGTCAAGCAAGAACCGTTGTTTGTCGAAGATAAAAATACTGAAATTACTGATCCCAATGTTGGAAGTATTGCTGGGACTAGTAAAGTTACCAAAAGTGGAAAGGTTTTCTCTCCAGAGATCTCTCCAAAAGCCGTTATTACACCAGTTCGTATCACTACCACTGAATCAACTATTAAAACTCTAGAAAAAGATCATATGACTGAGCCTGCCCAGATTGAGGCACCGAAAGAGGTTAATGTTGAAGATATCTCTAAGCAAGAGATGGAAGAAGTACTAAAAATTATTTGAAAGAGTGACTATATGATCGTTGAACGGTTGGGGAAAACCCCCCTCCAAAATATCTATGTTATCTCTGTTGTAATGCTCTGAAGCCCATGCTCATGCTCTGGTATATTTTTTGAAATCTGGTCATGTACCGCATGAAATCTCTGTTGATCAGTTCGAAAACTATGTTGCTAGCCTGACAACCGATAATGGGCTAGGATTTTCTGACGCTGACTTAACTCCCACAGGAAAGAACCATAATAAGGCCCTGCATATCTCTATTGAGTGTAGAGGCACTAACTTATCCCTTGTATTAGTGGACACAGATTCCTCATTGAATGTATTGCCAAAAGTTGCTTTAGATAAACTTGACTGTGAAGGGATTATGCTAAAACCCAATGTCATTGTGGTAAGAGCTTTTGATGGTTCAAAGAGAATGGTGCATGAAGAGGTTAATCTTCCAATCAAAGTGGGTTCCCAGATATTCGACTCTACTTTCTATGTGATTGACATTCGTCCAGCCTATTCATGTTTTCTTGGACACCCTTGGATTCATGGGGCAGGCGCTGTTACTTCTACTTTACACCAAAAGTTCAAGTATTCCGTAAAAGGAAAAATCGTTATAGTTTGCGACGAAGAAGAATACATTGTGAGCCATTTTAATTCCTTCAAGTATGTGGAGATAGATGATGAATTCTTCGAGACTCCTTGCCATACCTTTGAAGTTATTCCTCAAACAACATCTATTGGTAAAGCTACTCTTATCGTTCCTAAGGTTACCAGGACTCCACCAAGAATGGCTTCTCTGAAAGACGCTAAGGCCGTGGTAGAAGAAGGTGGTGACACTGTTTGGGGTCAGCTTCCCGACATCCCTTACAATCCTGATAAATTTGGTTTGGGTTTCACCTCAGAGGCTCATAGGGCTGTCCGGCGTACTCGTGCTAATTCTAGGAGACCGTCATTTTGCATCAACAACAATGGAGTTCACAAAAATCAAGTCAACATTATGGAAGACGCTGATAGCGACTGTGACATAGACAATTGGATTTTCCCTACTACCGAAAATGGGCTCAACAATTGGAAGGCTGAAGACTTTATACCAATCTCCTTTAGTCAGAAGTAAATGCTATTTTCTGTTTTCTTACTTTCAAGTTTTTGGTTATGTAATTTAAACAATAACTTTAAACCATGTGCCTTACCCGGGGCATAACGGTCCATTTGTTAGGGTTGTCATTTTTCATCCGCATATTTTCATTTAAGAAATCATTGGACGCTTGCATTCAAATTTTGCGCTATTTTTCTTTCTTTTACTTTATTGCTTTCAAAATAGCTATGTGTTCTTACACACACCCAAACAACAAATTGCATATCCATATCCACCTTGGATCCCATTGATAACAATTCTGTTATTGCCAATTATGACTTCGAAAATCCGATCTACCAAGCCAAGGACGAAGGTGAGGAAGATTATGAAGTACCTGGAAAGCTTACTAGGCTATTAATGCAGGAAGAAAGAGCCATACAACTGCATGAAGAGCCAGTCGAGGTTGTGAACTTGGGTACTGAATAGGATAAGAAAGAAGTCAATATAGGTGCCAACCTAGAAGACATTTTCAAAAAGAGATTAATCCAGATGTTGCATGACTATGATGAGATATTTGCTTGGTCGTACTAATACATGACATGGCTTGGTACTGACATTGTGATTCATTGTCTATCGATGAAGGAAGGTTGTCCTCCTATAAAACAGAAGGTTCGTCGTATGCATCTCGAGATGTCTGAAAAGATCAAAGCTGAGGTTATGAAGCAGTTCAATGTAAGTTTCTTAGCTGTTACATCCTATCCTCAGTTGGTTGCAAATGTGATTCCAGTACCTAAGAAGGATGGTAAGGTGCGTATGTGTATAGACTACATGGATTTGAACAACGCAAGCCCCAAAGATGACTTTCCGCTTCCGCATATTGATGTTCTAGTTGACAACACTGCTCAGCATAAAGTATTCTCCTTCATGGATGGTTTCTCTGGTTATAATCAAATCAAGATGGCACCTGAAGGCATGGAGAAGACTACCTTTGTCACACAGTGTGGCACTTTCTGTTACAAAGTTATGCCTTTTGGTTTGAAGAACGCCGACACAACATATCAGCGTGCTATGGTAGCTTTGTTCCATGATATGATCGATCATGAGATAAAAGTTTACATTGATGACATGATAGCCAGGTCTCAGACTAAAGAAGAACATCTCGACCACCTGCACAAGCTGTTTGAGAGGTTGAAGAAATAGAAGTTGAGATTGAATCCAAACAAGTTCACCTTTAGGGTAAGATCCGGTAAACTCCTAGGTTTCGTTGTCAGTGGTAAAGGTATTGAAGTTGATCCTGCCAAGGTTAAAGCCATTCAAGAAATTCCAGCTCTTCGTACTGAGAAGGAAACAAGAGGTTTCCTGGGACGATTGAACTACATTTCCAGATTTATTTCCCATTTGACTTCTACTTGTGAGTCAATCTTCAAGCTGCTGTAGAAAGATCAAGTAGTGAAGTTGAATGATGATTGTCATATAGACTTAGACAAAATCAAGGAGTACCTCTAGGAACCTCCAATTCTGATGCCACCGGTTGAAGGAAAACCTCTGATCATGTACCTGACAATATTAGAGAACTCAATGGGGTGTGTATTGGGGAAACATGACGAGTCTGGTCGAAAAGAGCATGCGATATACTACCTTAGCAAAAAGCTTACTGACTTTGAAACAAGATACTCACTGCTCGAGAAAACTTGTTGCATTTTGGCATGGGTTACTCACCAACTAAGACAATATATGTTGACTCATACTACTTTGTTGATCTCTAAGATGGATCCAATAAAATACATATTCAAGAAACCCGCTCTCTCGTGAAGAAAAGCAAGATAGCAAATGGTCTTGACAGAATATGACATTCAGTATACTACTCAAGGAAATCAAAGGAAGTGTATTGGCAGGTCATTTGGCTCATCAAGCTGTAGATGACTATAAATCTATGAATTTTGAGTTCCCATATGAGAATATTATGCTAGTTACTGATTATGAAGAACCTGGACCATATGAAGGACCTGAATCGGGATCACGATGGACTATGGTTTTTGATGGAGCTTCCAACGCGCTTGGTAATGGAATCGATGTTGTAATTATCTCTCCTAGGGGTTGCCATACGCCCTTCACCAGGTTGTGTTTTGACTGTACCAACAACATGGCCGAGTATGAAGCATGTATCATGGGTATCAAAGCTGCCAACAAGTATATCAAGAAGATCTTGCAGAAGATGACAATGACATACACAGATTGGCATGAGATGTTACCATTTTCTCTTCATGGTTATCACACTTAAGTACGTACATCAACTAGAGCAACCCCGTTCTCTCTAGTCTACAGTATGGAGGTTGACTTGCCTATTGAAGTCCAGATTCCTTCCCTAAGGATTATGAAAGACACAAGTTTAGATGAAGACGAATGGACACAGACTCGAATGGACCAAATAAATTTGATTAATGAAAAAAGGATTACGACTGTTTGTCATGGTCAGATGTATCAGAAACACATGATCAAAGCCTTTAACAGGAAAGTCAAACATCGGGTATACCAGGCTGGTGATTTGGTAATAAAGCGCATTATCCTACCACAAGGTGATCCCAGGGGCAAATGGGCTCCCACATACGAAGGGCCATTTGTTATCAAAAAGATATTTTTTGGTGGTTCTATGATACTTACTACCATGGACGGTGAAGATTTTCCACACCCTGTGAATGAAGACATAGTAAAAAAATACTACACATAAAAGAGACCTGCTAGGTTGACAGGCCTAGAGACTAAATCACCAGATAAATCTGACGAGCACTTCCTTCAGAGGTTTATTCTGAAAATCACCTCCCCTTAGAGACTAAATCTGATGAGCACTCCCTTCAGAGATTTATTCTGAAAAGAACCTCCATCAGAGACTAAATCTGACGAGAAGTTTCTTCAGAGCATCATTCTAAAAAGCATTTCCCTCAGATAGGATCAAATAGATTCATTCTGAAAAGCATTCTTTAGATACAGTCAGGCATAAACTCATTCTAATACGGATCTCAGGTACAGTCGGGCGAAGACTCATCTTGATCCTGTTATAGATACAATCAAGACATCGATTCAGTCTAGAACATCATTCAGATAAAATCAAGACATAAGATTCATTCTGACACTCCCTAACACATTGGTTAGATACAGTCGAACACAGACTCATTCTAGTACACTTCTCAGATGCAATCGAATGTAGACTCATTCTGATACTCCTATCAACAGTTGCTTTGGGTAGCATCTATAAGCCCATCTCTGACGATACACTATCACCTCTCCGAATGGAATATTTAAGCCCATTCAAGCAATACAATCAACCAACAATGTTACTTCGTGCACATGTGAGTGCAAATTTTTGGGCACTTAAATGTTCAATCCTCTTCCACCTTCAGATCACGAATGGCGAGCATGGAAATCTAACTCTTAAAGTTTAAGAAGATTGAACATGGACAACTGTTGTACCCCAAAATTTTCCCTCCCATTAATCAAGACAAATTATTTCAATAGGTCTCCCCATGCTCCTAGGGTTCTCAATTACTCAAGACTAATCAAGGATTGATCAGACATACTGTCCTCCTAAGCAGTTGACCTACAACTAGGGTTTTGCTTCTCTCAAGTAAAATTGGACTTCTAATGCCTCAAGTGGATTTCACGGTTTCTCATATGTCTCAAAGAATACTCATTCCAAATTCCAAGCCTTGCAGGACAAATTTGCTCAGTCAATTATTCAGATGATTGAAAATAAATTGTGTTGGGCAAAAAGTCAACTTTGACCAATTTATAGTCAAACTTCAAGTTTTTTGGTCAACATCAATCTTTTGAAGTCACATTCATCATTTGATCAAGGGTTGATCATGATTCATCAAAAAAACTCAAGATTCATCAAAAGTCAAAAGTTACTAAATTGGGGTTTTCTTGAGAAGTCAACTGAACTTTGACCAAGCATAACTTTCACATACTTCATCATAAATTCCTAAATTTTCTACAACTTTGTCTCTCTAAGCTTAAGGCCAAAAATGCTTCATTTGAGAGATATGGACCAAAACATTATAAGTAATTTAAAAAGTCAACAAAAAGACACCTTTTGTCAAAGCAATTTAAGATAAATGCTTCAAATGGAAAAATGACCAACATGAAGATTGTATGGGACATCTTGAGGTTTCCAAAAAATTCCAAGATCATCTTCCTATGATAAAAATTGAGTGAGATATGATTTGTACAAGTTGGGAAATTTTGGGAAGATGCATGAAATCCAAATTAAGCAAATTTGAATTTTTGGGCTAATAGGCCTATATTTTAAGGTCCAAACGTGTTCCTGACCTCATAATAGACTCCTAAATCCATTCATTTAATTTTGTAGTTTTTATTTCTTTTATTTTTGATTTTATTCAATTAAAAGCAAAATAAATTAAATAAAATAATAAATGAATGTATAAGGCATAAAAGGTTTGTGATTTGAATAATTTGGAGGCCTAAGATCATGCTACAAATCGTGTAGAATTATTTGTTAATCAAATATTCACGGTTCTTTCATATTTAAATCTATTTTCGAACAAAATCAAAAGATATGTTTCACATGATGTCCAAGCCCACCTCTTAACCTAATCATTTCTCCTATAAATACACTGCATATTCAGACCAAAAGGAGAACGGAAATTTCTCAAGAAACAAGGGTTTGAGATCAAATTTTTTAAGGAAAAGGTTGAAATCAAAATCCAACTTTCAACCATCCTCAAGGCTTGGTGATCATTCAAATCAATCCCTGAGTTATCATAGAGTAAGTTCCAATCGTTCTTGATGATCAAAAGTGCCTGAAACATGCATTCCAAACATTGTCGGTTTTGCATATCTTGTGAAATTCATATTTCAATATTTATGAGGCTTTGATTTAAACTAACAATTTTAATGTGTTCCTGAGACAAAATAGCGTAGGTTTATTCCTTGCATGAGACTCATGATGCCATAACACTCCATCACCATTATTGTACCGTTTTGCTTTGCTTTGATCATATCTCACTGTACAGGTTGAATTAGCCAAAAATAATGCTGATGTTGGATTCAGAGGGGTCAAATTAGGGGGTTAGGGTCCTTCTTGATCTCTAACGCATGTTATTTTTGCAGGTTGAAGATTGATCTCACCGGAGAAGATGACCCGAGCTAGGGCTCTGACGCTTCTCTGTTCCACTTGTTTATAATATATTTATTATTTTGTTTTGTATAACAGAATTGAAGCGCATCGCAATTGGTTGTGACAGAGGCATGTAATGTGAAGGGCGTGGGTTCGACCCCTGTGTCTTGCAATATTTTTTTGTTATTTTTCAAACTAACGCGCAAGTTTCATATATATATTATTCAGTTCCTGTTTTCGGACACCAACAGGCGCTTGGCCTAGTGGCAAGCAGCACAGATCCTTGGGGCCAAGGGCGTGGTTCAACACCCACCCAAGTAGTTTGTTTACCCTATTATTTTTTAACCTAATTTCCTTTCTTTTTATTTTCTAACCCTAATTATTTTAATCAATCAATCATTAAACTAATCGAATCTTTTTCTAATACTAATAAATTAGGTTTAGGTTTTTTAATTAATATTTAATTTTCTTTATTTTTATTTACTAAATTAATTAATCAACCTTTTCTTTAAATATTAAAATCAATTAGAATTTAGGTTTTATTAATTATTATCATTTAAATTATTTTCCATAAAATACCATAGTATTAATACCTAGAACCTTAGGTCTTTCAATTTTTTTTTTGTTTTTTTAAGGCATTTTCTTATTTCTTTTTATTCATAGATCAAATGTATAGGACACACTCTCTATTGTAATAACGTAGATGCATTTTCCACATTTTTTTTCTTATTATGTATCTGCTCCGAGGATGTAATAGCGTAGGAGATTTATATTCCCGCACTTATATTTTTATGTTATGATTAGTAACTAGGGGTTGTATGGCAATACTAATAATTGAACTTAGAAAATTCTAATTCTCAAGATAAAATAAACTGAAAACAAAAAATCTTCACACTTGCACCTCTAGGGTATCCTCTCTTGTTGCCTTACGAATATTGGTCACGTCCCTTGAAAGTGAGGATACTTTAGCAAAAGACCCTCGATCAAATCATCATGTCCCTTTCGAATAAATATCATAATCATTCGATGACCCTTCGAGCTGCCTACCAAAAGATATAGTCCCTTCGAGTTGCCTACAAAATAACCTAGTCCCTTTGAGTTGCCTACAAAATGATGATAGTCCCTTCGATACAATTACTAAAGTATCCTTACTTGTTGCCATCGATTACCATACGATGATCCTACGCCCATCCCTTCACATCCAATAGATAGGGCTACCTACCAACTAATGATATGTATAGTACTATCTCTAAAGGAAAAGGAAAAGAATAAGAAATACTTTAGTGGGTAAGAAACTCTTAATTGCTTGCTCACAATTTTTATCGAAACTTTTTTCACACTACACTTTCAAACAAATATTTTCAAAAAATAACACTTTGTATAAATTCTTGGGGACTGGTACAAGAATCATCACAAAGTCAGCCTTACATTGGTGATTTCAAAATATTTTCATACAAATCACACACACAAAGCAAGATTTTCAAAAGTGAGCTAAGCAATTAAGAGCCCAAAGATAACTACAGATGAAAAGGGTGTTAACACCTTACCTTTTCATAAATTACCCCCTGAACTCAAAATCTATCAAAGGTCTTTCATGTTCTTTTCACCTTTCCTAAATGTTGGATAAAAGAAAAGTCGGTGGCGACTCTAGCTATCCGCATATTTGGATAAAACCAAAAAGTCAGTTCTCCCACCGTATTACACCTACACACCTTTGTCAAGTATAGCTCCCTTGGTATTGTTATTGTAGGTTACAAATCCTTTGTTTTTAGCCACAAATCAAAAAAATTAGGAGATTTCCCCCGCCATATGCCATGAGCATTAACTATCGAGAAACCATCTTCTATCCTTAGTCTCAAGATATTCCACCTACAAATTTAAACAAGAGAAATAGGTACCCAATTTTTATTGGGTCCTTGTGTGTGAGTGATACTAGGGTTTCATTTTGGCAACCATTTGAAAATGCCTTGAGGAACCAAAAATATCCTAAAGTGGCACTTACCGATGGTATGACCCTTCTTGCAACAATATAGACAAGTCAAAGTTTAGAGAGAATTACTTTTGTTAGATTGATCCCTTATCTTATAAGTGTATTTTTGATAGGGATTATTAATGCTACTTCTAAAATTTGATTGATGAATAACATAAGAAATTTTAGGTTGTAAAGCCTTGTCTAATTTAACTTTAAGGGTTCTAACCTCTCTTTTCCAATTATGACAAGTTTCATATCCATCCCATGTAAACCAAAACCTTTGTCATTTTCGCTTTTTCCTTTGATAACTTTTACCTTAGAGTCCTTAAGAGTTTCCAATTCCTTTTCTGAATCGAAATCCTTTTTCTTAAGGTATGGAATTTTTTTCTTATTTGAGGCCAATCATTTTAAAGCTTCCTTAGCCTTATTATGTAGAGTATCAAAGGCTTTTTGTAATTCAATGTAAGACATTTCATCAACATGATCATATTTAGAATGACATACATTCTTTTTCTTATTTTTATGAGCCATAAGACAAAGGTTGACTATTTATTCTTCATCACTAGAGTCACTTTTGCTTGAAGCTTCACTATCATTCTCCCACGCAATATATGCTCTCCTAGATTTATTTGATCTCTTTTGATATTTGTCTTTTCCTTTGTATTTCTCGAGCAATGGGAAATCCGGTTTATAGTGATCGGGTTTTCCATAATTGTAACATGATTCTCTTGACTTATATTTCTTACTTTCATCTTGCTTTGAGGGTTTAGATTAATGTCTATAGTTGATGAGGTTCTCATCCGAATGTTGGAGTTCATTCTTTTGGAGATACCTATGATACTTTCTCACAATTAACCCCATATCTTCATTATAACTTCCATCATCATCACTTCAATCACTTCCACACGAATCATTGGTGGATGGCTTAGAGCTTGAAGCCTTTAATGCGATAGACTTATTTTCCATGTCCCTTGATTTTTCTTTATTTTCCTTCTTTTCGTGTTTGTTGAGATTTATGAGATCTTCCTCATGTTCTTGAAGCTTAGCAAATAATGTTGTAACATCAAGTGTCATTAGATTATTAGCTTCCTTATGTGACCTTAGGTTTCCATTATCTATTAAGACATCTCAAAATTTTGTTAGTAGCAACAACATTGGAAGTGTATGACCAAGTGTATGTAAGAGATTTATTATATGAATGAATCTCTTTTGCATGTCCGCAATTGTTTCACCATGGTTCATGTGAAAGAGATCAAACTCTTAAGTTAAGGTATTGATTCTAACTAATTTGACATCATTAGTCCCGTCATGGGCAACTTGTAATGTGTAGCACATTTCCTTAGCAGTAGCATAATGGGAGACTCTAAAATACTCATCAATACGTAAAGATGATATGAGCATATTTTTAGCTTTCGGAATCATAGCTATAATTGTTCTCATCATCCTCTTCCCATAGTACTCCCGATTTAGGTATGGTGGCACCAGTCCCATTGGTCATGGTTATTGGTATAGGACCATTCTCGATGACTTTCCATATTTTTTTATCAATAGAACTGATATGCACACACATAATCTTTCCAATAACTATAATTTTCACCGGTCAAAATAGGCGCTCTATTGTACGCCCCTTTTGGATCACTCTCCATTTTCTAGAAAGTTATATTCGAAGCACTAGATAAATCGGTGCTCGTGATATCATTTGTTGGACGATGAGACATATCTATAAGAGAGGGGGTTGAATAGATCCTTTAATTAAAAATTGCCCTTTTAAAATTTGTTTTGAAATCATGCGAAAGCTTTCCGAATCAAATCTTCTAAACGATCCGTTATTGAAAATATCAGATATGCAAAACTGTATGAAGATCTTACAATGAGAAATGAATCAATACTATTACTTACTAATTAATCACTTCAACAATATCAATGAGTACTTAATACTTCCCATGAATTGTTTAAGATAAAATTTAACAATATCACAAATTTCTGTGTTAGTCAATTTATCAAACACTTGGTGTGCAAAAACACAATAAGTTCAATTTACTTAATTGTGGTGATGAATTTTTATTGATAACAATCAAAGTGATTACTAGGACAGTTGTAAACAAAGTTTGGCTCACTAAAATCACGGTAAAATGAATTGAACAATCAGTATCACACAAATTATGACAAACTAAGATAAAAGGATAGGGAAGAGAAACAACACACGATTTGTTAAGGCAATTCCCCTTGTCGTCCTCGCGAAGGCTACATATGCCCCAAATTCTAAAATCTAAAATTTAGATATATGATATTAAGTTGCAAAGTGTTACAAGAGAAGCAATAGTCTTCACTACCCAGTGTTGTACCCCAAAATTTACCCTCTCAATTCTCAAGGCTTTTCTCATAAAGATTCTCAAGATTTTAGCTTGCACAAGTGCATTGGGATTTTCCAGTACCAAAATTAAAAGGAAACTGTCAAAAAGGGAGAAAATAGATAAAAATAACATTTTGACAAATTTGGAGGAAAACAGGTCTCCTTCGATTCTACATCCTTCAATTGACTCTTGGCCTCCTTCGATTTCTCAAAAGTGGCTGCTGGCGAGCCTCTTTCGCCTGGGCATGTGACTTCTTGTTGCAGGTTTCGTTTGTGTCTTTTGCTTTCTGCATGCTTGCAATCGAAGGCCATGACCTACTGGTCACATGTACCCCCTGCAAGGCAAGTCTTCATTTGGGCACTCACCTTCTGTGTGCCTGGATGAAAACTTCAGTTGAGCAAGAGCCTCCTTCGAATGCAACTTGGATTACATCCTTCATTTTTAGAAAAATCCTCTTTCTAATGCAACTTGGATATGTCCTTCATGTTGAACTCTAAGCCTCCTTCGAATGCAAGTTTAGGTACATCCTTCGTTTTGAGCAGGAGTCTCCTTCGAATGCAACTTGGGAATACCCTTCGACTCAGAAGCCAGGAACCTCCCTCACGCTAAAAGGAAATGACTCCCTTTATGTTTGTTTCGATCCACATGCTTCGATTGGGAAACATTGCTTCCTTCGAACACGGACTTTCGATTGGGAAATATGTTTGCTTCGACCCAGGCTTCGATTGGGTAATATTCTTCCTTCGAGCATGAGGTTTGGATTGGGCAATATGCTTCCTTCGAGCATGAGCTTTCGATTGGGCAATAGCTTCCTTCGAGTTAGCTTGTTTCGACCACAAGCTTCGACTGAGGCAAAGGCTTCCTTCAAACAGGTGTGCTTCGATCTCACTCTTGCATTCGACTCAAGACCAAATCTCGTTTGCCAGGCTATGTTGCGTCCAAATCTTTACATAATCAGAAGTTTGTACAAGGGTTTTAAACTTTGTCTTTTAGATACTACTATTCTTGGTTAAAGGCTACATGCTCTTTCCTTTCACAGAGAGTACTTTAGTCACAAAATCAGCTTTCAACCTAATTTTGGTCTGAGCACAAGCAACGTCAGAAGCATAAGTCACATCTTCAGCACCCCAACTGTCAACAGGCCCCCCACATGTACTTTCACGTTACCTATTATTTTATTGTTTTGCAAGGCTGGCTGCTTCAAACATGTCCATTATTTTTCTCTATAAATAGAGGAATTTTTGCAAAGGAAAGAGAGGATCTTTGGACCAGAGGAACGAATCCCCCAAATTTTCTCAAACACAACAAAACTCTCAAGTTCATCAACACTTGAGAAATCAAAACCCAGAATCCCAAACATTCATCTCTTTCGATTCTGAAGAACACCCCACACATAAAAGTTTGTTCAAACTCAAAGACAACCTTCTGTGACAACCCTTCGAACCAAAAGCAAACCCCCTGTGACTATTCTTCGAATTCCAGAAACGTCCAGGTAGCAGGTCAAGTTCGAATCCCACATCCATTCAAGGCCTGAAGCAAGGTAAGTTATTCTTACCTTTGAACTTTTCATTTCATGACATAACATGTAAATAATCTTTTTGTTCGTTTCAAACATGTACATACCATTGTTCCTTTCATTTCCACCCTTTTAACATGTTATTTTTCAGAGCTAACCCTTTCGTTTTTTTGCTTTCTGTTTACCTGAACTTGCTTTAACTGTTAAACTGTTTACCAAACAAATACTAGCATGGCCTCAGGCCATGTTTCCATTTAATGCTTTAAATGAAAGAAACAGGAAACATGAAATAGGAAACGAAGCTTCTGGCTTCTATCCTCTTTCTCCAGGTCGAACGAAAGAGACAACCAGGAGTATGAAACGAAGCCTTTGGTTTCCACACTGACTTCCAGGCCCAGCCAGAGACACGCTCACATTGATTTCACTGGCCCAATCAAAGAAGGCAACAAGGCAGAAAGGCCCAGCCAGAGGCACACTTGCACTAAGTCCAGGCTCAGACGAAAGGCACTCCCATGCTGGTGCCAGCCTCCAATCGAAGTACATGACCTGACTGGTGCCAAAGCCTAATCGAAAGACGTGACTTTGTTGTTGCCAGCCCCAATCGAAGGAGGCCAACAGAATGCAAATCGAAGGGTGCTCCTTCCTGAATCGAAAGACACTCATTTTCTTACTTTTATCTTATTTGTTTCCTTCATATTTTTTATGCCTTTCGATATGGTTGTAATAGCGTAGGATTTTATCTTTCTGCTTTTTATTACTTTTATACAAATGCTAGTAACTAGGTGTGTATGGCAAGATAAAACCAACAAGTAGACAACCCCTAATCAAAGACTAAATGCATGCAATAAAACACACTTTGCACACATGCACCCTTAGGGTAATCCTACTTGTTGCCTCGGAAAATAGTCATGTCCCTCGAGCATGGGAGTTTTAGCAAAGACCCTTGATAAAAGATCGTAGTCCCTTGATGACCCTCGATGTTGCCTTCGGTAAACGATCTAGTCCCTAAAACGACATTGCTAAAACATCCCATAGGTTGCCTTCTATGACTATACAAACGTCCCAACGCCCGTCCCGTTCAACATCCTAACACAAGGTTGTTCACCAAATACAATGGTGAAACAACACTGTTAAAAGGGTTAAAAACATAAGAAAGATCTTTTGAGTAAAATAGGGTAGACAATTCTTAGTTACTTGATCAAACTTGTAAAACATCCTTTCCATTTTTCAAACACACATCACAACACAACTTCAAAACAACTTTCAAAAACATTGAATTATCTTTTCAAAAAGACAAACACCTTTGTAAAACATTCAAATAAGAATTGTTACAAAGGTTGCCTAGACAAGGTGTTGTACCCCAAAATTTGCCCTCCCATTTCTCAATGATTTCTCATCACTAAGCCCTTGGAGCTTAAGATCCAGTTAGGGTTTCATCTGCTCAAGACTTCTACTTGCACTGTTGACCCAAATTAGGGTTTGTGTTTGCACAAAGATGTTTTGACCAAAAATTCCTAAGATGACTTTCATGCTTCATATTGGACTCCCAAGTTTATCCATACCAAGTTTCAAGTCTTGATTCCAAATTTTGCCCAGTCAATTGGACAGTTGACCTAGAAATCAACTGTATTGGGGAAAAAGTCAACTGTGGCCAATTGACAGTCAAACCTCATGAAAATTGACCCACATCAAATTTATAAACTCACATGGACCATTTGATCAAGTTTGGATCACAATTCCACAAGAAATTTGATCAGATCACCAAAAGGGCAAAATGGTCATTTTTAGGGTTTTGACTGCACAAAGGCAATCTTTGACTGTTTGACCTAGCCAATGGCAAACCAAGCTCACATATGGACTTAAGGACACCATGGAATTATCTTGACATGCTCAACAAGTTCAAAAGATCCCAAATGCACAAGATTGACAGTTGAATTTCCCAGTTAATTGATCAATTTTGACTGTATACTGAAAAGTCAAACTTTGACTTTTTGGTCAAAATCAAGTGTCAAGATTCACTTTTCATCAAAACATGCCAAATCATGAAACTTGTTCATCAAGAAATCAAGAATTGCAAATTAGGGTTTGAAATGAGGATTTTTCATAACTTAGAATTTTTCTAAGTTATGAAAAACCCTAATTTTTTCCTAACTTTGTCCCATTTTCTCACCAAGATTCATTTGGATTCAAGGAAAGGTCAAAACATGAAAGTTGTAGCCTATTGAAAAATCTACAACTTTGATTCACAAAGTTTTCCCAAAAGAAGCTTGTATCTCAAGTTACAATTTTTGGAACAAGGGTACCAAACCATTCTTAACTTAGAGAAAATTTGACCTATTTTAGGCAGGATTTTTGCCTAACTTCAAGACCATTTTTCACATACTTCCACTTGGAATTTCAATTTTCATTTCAAATATGGATTGTAACACACATTCCAAGCTTTCCAAAATGTCAAAGAACTCATCAAGAAACCTCATGGTTAGAGAGAATCGAATTTGGCAATATGGGAAAAACTCACTTTTGTTATGGCCAATTTCCATGTTCATACACTTAGGCAATTTTCAAATCAGCATGCATTTCTTGGTTACAGGCCCTAAATCCTTTTTACACTCATAAATTTAATGCAAACTCTTTGTGCCAAGACCATATTCTATGTGTTCAAGCATTGCATAAAGGTTTAATCCCAAAGTAGAAAAAGCATAATGGCCATTTTTGCAAAAGTGGAACTTTATGTCAATTGGTAATCCAAGCAAGTACAATGCATATCTTCTTGGCACAAGTTATTAGACTAATTACACTGATCAAGACTAAGTGTGCAGCACATTAGGAGGGACCTGCCTTGGCCTAAGAACCAACTTGACAACTTTTGCTTAAGTAAGAAGAAAGCTAGCATTTTGTACACAACTCTCATCTCAGCAAAGACCAACCTAAGCAAACTTTGTCCTCACATTTCACACTCCCTAACTGACTTCAAACACGACCAAACAACCCTTCATCCATCCAGTTACAGAAAATCACAGCTTTGTGGCAAAACATGGCACATTCTGCAACTTGAATCCCACAACTCATTTCCATCGTGCATCTTGGCCAAAACCAGTTCAAACACTTTCATTACCATCAATCCAAACTATCCAAAGCATTAGAAGTGGACTGTAACTCCTCTAATCAGTTTGGCCATTTTCATTTCTTCCTCTTGCAGGTTGACTTCTGCAGCTTGGTATAGAAGGTTTCAAAGCATACCAAGTATTGGAATAGCATCCTCACACTTCAAGGAAGCTGTACAAATCATCATCTTGCCCTGAAAGCTCCCCCATTGCCAGACACGATTCCAACTGAACAAGTATATTCTTGAACTTCTATCTCTCAATGTAGACATCATTAGCTCTAAGTTTGTGAATAAGAAGTGTTCTACTCATGCCCCTGAAACTGTACATACCTTTACTTTCCATTTATTTTGCATATGTTGTGAGAATTTAAGGTCTGAACATTGATAAAAAGTTAGGTTAAGATTTGGGAATGATGAAATTCTCTCTCATTTCTGAGAGTTAGGATGAGTTCTTTACATGTCCAGAATCGTGGCTTGATGATTAAAATTTCTTATGTTGTAAGTTTGTGGTAAAAGTCCAAGAATCCAGGTGTTTGAATCAGTGTACAAGCGCGCGTTTTTTGTCAAAGTTCTTGTCAGAGGTTGAAGAAGGTCCTATTGGGCTGGGCTTGTTCTGTTTTTCTTATTTGCACCTTGCTTTTGATTTTGAACCTCCCTGACCCATTTTGATTTTTACTTATCATTTTCCATTTTTTCCTTTTGATTTCATTTCTATATTTTTATTTAAGTATGAAAAAATATAAAAATCTTTTTTTTCCATATTTTTTGCATTTATTTTGATATTTATTAGTCTTATTTAGTTTTTGTGCATAAATAATATAAATACTATTATTTAGAATAACTAGAAAAAAATAATGCAAATATATTTTATTTCTGATTTTTATTTCATTTTCTCTTTTGAAAACATTTTATATCAAAAATACTTTTTTTTGTAAATATTAAATATTATATTTTTTTATACATGTTTAATATATTTATCATATAATATAAATACATATATATATATATATATATATATATATATATATATATATATATATATATATATATATATATATATATATATATATATATATATATATATATATATATATATATATATATATATATTAATATATTTAGGTTAAAATACAAAATATACACACTTTTATTTTTTATTAATATTTAACATTAAAAATACCTTTTTATAAATATACTTCTTTTTTTTTTGTACATAATTATTAAATATTATATATATTGAATAATTAATACAATTTACTTAATAAAATTAGGGTTTTGCCCTAAACATAAAAAAGGGCTCCAAAAAAATAATACTTTTTATTTTGTTTATTTGACATAAAAAATACTTTTTTTTCACACACCTAAAGAGCCTTTTTGCATCTTGCATATTTATCTTATTTCTATTTAATTTGTGCAATTGATTATCTTGTAAATAATTCCAAATTGATGTAATAGCTAGGTCTAAATTCCTTGTCAAATACCCCCCATTTGAACATTTGTACCCAACTTCCCATATTGTGTTGTAATAGCTTAGGAACTTTAAATTTCGCACTTTATTGCTTTCTAAATATACCATGTTAGAATTAGGGTTTGTATGCAAATAAAAACAACAAAAATAGTTTGACCTAATTTCAAGATAATCAAGCATGAAAATGGACAACACTAATCACACTTGCACCCCTAGGGTATTCCACTTGTTGCCTTCAATAATGGGCCATATTGCATGTTAGGTCTCTTTGGGCAAAACAAACACAATCAAATGATCATAGTCCCTCGATGACGCTTTCGAAAGGTTGCCTAAAAATGATCAAGTCCCTTAAAGAAAAATTGCCCAAAGATACTTGGCACCATTGCAATCATGGTCTAAACGATGACCCGCGCCCGTCCCTTTCACATCCTAACACAAGATTGTCCACCAAATGCAATGGTGGAACAAAATTGTTAAAAGGGTCAAAACATAGCAATAATCTTTGAGAACTTTAGGGTAGATAGCTCTTAAGTACTTGTCAACGTGCAAAACAAAAACGCTTGCCTATTTTTCAAACCACACTTTCAAAACAAACTTTCAAAAAAACCTTGAAACATCTTTTCAAAAAGACAAACACCTTTTGTAAAACATTCGAGTAAAGAATTGTTACAAGGGTAGCCTAGACAAGGCATCTTTTTCAAAACATTTTCAAAACCACACACAAAGCACCATTTCAAACAATTGAAAACCAAGGCAAGTTGATCTAAGCAAGTATCTAAGAGCCCATGGATAACCATGGATAGAAAGGGTGCTAATACCTTCCCTTTCTATAATCTACTCCACAAACCCAAGAAAATATCTCAAAGGTTTTTGCTGTGCTTTTTAAACCTTTCCTTAGGATAAAATAAAAAGTCGGTGGCGACTCTTGCTCAACCGAAACATTTGCGAAAACAAACGCAAAACCATAGTCAGTTCTCCCACCGTATCACAGAACTGGCGACTCTGCTGGGGACAATTTTAAAAGTGGAGTAACCTTAGGGCTTAGATCACCCTCTTACATGACTAATTGTTTGATTTGATTGCTTTATATCTTGGCTCTTTTGTTTGGGTTTGCAATCCTACACCCGGATTTTGGGAAACATTCATAGATAGCAATACGTTGTGGAAACTGTGCGGGGTATACCGACACGGTCGAAGCAATAGCTATATTAGTGCGACATATTTGTGAGTACCGGTAACCCTTGATTTCAATCAAGGAGAGTACGTGGCCGCTGAGTGATGTCACTAAGCACTAATGACCTAGAACCTTACTTGACCATCTTGGCCTTTTATTAGGGGTAGTGAGATGACCGGCTTTGGTGCAGTCCGAAGTTGGTAGATACTCGATACTACACTCATTGAGGGTTGTTTTCTTGGAATATTTTGGTCGCTAGTTAAGTGGCTAAACCAAAACAATGAACGATGAAAACAATCCAATGATATTGAGCTCCTTAGAACCCGGTTACTATTTATAGGACAGGTTTTTAAGCCAACTACACTCAAGAGGGTACTTACCTATGAAACCCCATGCAAGCCTGAAACTAGGGTTTGGTGTGATTTTGCTTGTACATATGTTTGTGCATACATCATAAACATCATAAAGCATCATATGCATTCACTAACCATTTCAAGGGTTTGGATCTTCATCTTTGTTCTTGTTTTGTAGGTCATGGGAATTCCTCGCAGAAAAACCATCCAAGTCAACCTTGTGAGAATCCCTCCTCAACTCAAGGAGCTCACCTCAAGAATTCTGAAAGCTCATACTTCAGTGAAAGACATGGTAGACTGCTCAGCCTAGTCAACACCAACATTGAAGAAGACATGATGAAAGTGCTATTCCAATTCTTTGACCCTCTTCATCACTGCTTCACTTTCCCCGATTATCAGTTGGTGCCCACTTTGGAGGAGTTTTCTCAACTCCTAAGAATTCCTATACTTAATCAACTACCCTACAACGGTACGGAAAAGGAACCAAAGCCTGAAGATGTTGCTCGAGCACTACATCTACAGCCATCTGAAATCAAGGGGCATTGGGAAACCAGAAGCGGCGTTAAAGGATTCTTAGCAAAATTCTTGTTTGAGAAGGCACAAGAATGTTGGAATTCATTGGACCTACAAGCCTTTGAAGAAATTGTGGCACTCCTTATCTATGGGTTGGTCTTGTTCCCAAATCCAGACCAGCTGGTAGATGTCAACGCCGTCAAAATCTTCTTATCCAGAAATCCAATACCAACATTGCTTGGGGACATTCTTCACTCATTTTACACACGAACAATGAGAAAGAGGGGTGTTCTCATGTGCTGTACTCCTCTCCTTGCAAGGTGGTTTATTTCGCACCTTCCACAATCTGTCTTGAAGAATGACCAAGGCTCAAGGTGGTCCCAACGGTTGATGACTCTTACTCACTCTGATGTATATTGGTGTTCTCGGTCTAGAGAAAATGTCATCATCGTCGATCGTTGTGGAGAGTTTCCTAATGTTCCTTTACTTGAAATCAGAGGAGGTATCACCTACAACCCTTGCCTAGCTTTGAGGCAATTTGGATATGCACGAAGAGATGGCCCTCACGACATGTTGATTCCTGACCTAGTTTTTGACTTCGACAACGATGCGCAAGGACTTCGCCAAAGATTCATCAGAGCTTGGGGGAGGCCCAACAAGGTTGATAGCAAGACACTGGGACAGAAGAACTCCATCCCTCTTGAACCTTATCTCAAGTGGGTACGAGCCCGAGCCCAGAGTCTAATGATGCCTTATCCTCATGTTCTCCCTGTGACTAAAGAGCCCGTCAAGGAAGGAGAGGTTCCCTACACCATCCTACATCCTGACATGCCTACATCGTGGGAGGAAATGCAGAAAAGTTGGATTCAGCTCAAGGAGGAACATAACACTTTTGAAGCCAGCTTCTACGCTAGCGAGAAGAAGGTTTTAGAGCTTACCCGCCGACTCCATGAGCAAGAGGCCCTCAACACCTACATCGCACCAAAGAGGATGCGCAATGTCTTCTTACCTTGAGAAGTTGTTTTTGCAATATTTGGCCCATGGGGCATTTATGTACTAATAAATTTCTTCTTATTAATATGACGTGCGTTCTTCTTTGTCTGCAACAATTTTGAATGTTCTAAATCCTTGAATGCATTGCATACATAAGCATATCATTCATCATGTGCATAAGCAGGTCTCACTCCAGGTTTCCTTATCTGTCTGCTGTTTATTTCAGTAGGATGGATCTCGAGCAAACAGTAAAAGACCTACAGGCTCAAAATGCACAGTTTCAGCAGCTCCTGATGACCTTGGCTAAGGGTCAGGAGGATCTGAAGACCTTGCTGGGGAATAAAGACCCAGTGAAAAAGAAGAAAAAGAGACTTGGGGTGGCTACTTTAGGGAGAAGATTTGAAGGAGAAGCCCGAAGAGTGCTTGAATTTCCTCCTACTTCTGATGAAGGAACCAGTAAAGGAGGTGGGGTTGCGGTACCTTCCGAGTCCGATGTGGAAGAAGAGGAGGTCGAAGAGGATGAAGACTACTCTGATCAACAATACCCTTCGGCTGATGATAAATACAAAGGTTTAGAAGACAGGTTGGCCGCCATGGAGCTACAGAGAGTACCGGGTTTGGATTTTGAAGACTTGGGTTTAGTTGCCGGGATTGTGATTCCCCCAAAGTTCAAAGTGCCAGTTTTTGTGAGGTATGACGGGATGTCCTGTCCAAAAATGCATCTCAGGTCCTACATAAGGAAGATCCAACCTTATACGGCAGATAAGAACCTTTGGATCCATTTCTTTCAAGACAGCCTTTCTGGGGCTCAGCTGGAGTGGTTTTATCAGCTAGAGGGAACCAGCGTCCGAAACTGGGAAGACTTGGCCACCGCCTTTTACAAACAATATCAGTACAATTCTGACCTTGCTCCTACGCGTACCCAACTTCAGGGTATGTCACTGGGAACAGGAGAAGGATTCAAAGAATATGCACAAAAATGGAGGGATTTGGCTGGCAGGGTGCAGCCTCCTTTAACCGGCCGTGAACTTGTTGATATGTTTCTAGGGACCCTATCTGGGCCATTTTTCAATCATCTGATTGGTAACTCTTCAGCGGGGTTTACCGATTTGATCTTAACAGGCGAAAGAATAGAAGCTGACATCAAGCCAGGAAAGATTCAGAAGGGTGCCGCTGCAAGTGTTGAGAAGAAACCTTTCAAGAAGGAAACGACTGTTGTATACTCCCAAAGAAGAGCAGGGAAGACTGAGCGCCGGCCGACCGTGGGGGCCGTAATGATTCAAAACCCTTCAAGTGAGCAGCCTCGCTATAACCAGCCCAGACCAAATCAACAACGGGTGGAACGGCCACAACGGCAGTTCACCCGCATTAATATGACGCCAGCGCAAGTGCTTCCCCATCTGTTAAAGTTGAACCTCGCCACTATCAAGGAGGCACCAAAAAATGTGAATACGTCCTCTCCACATTATCATCCTAATGCTAAATGCGCCTACCATTCTGACAGTATCGGGCACGACACCAATGATTGTTGGGCACTCAAGCATAAAATCCAAGACCTGATAGAGGCGAAGGAGGTGGAGTTCGACGCTCCAGAGAAGCCGAACGTGATATCTGCTCCAATGCTGAAGCACGGCCGAAATGTCAATGCCATTGAAGAAGATTTGTATGTTGTTGATGTCAATGATCTGATAACTCCATTTTTAACCATCAAGTTGAATCTGTTAAGGGCCAGGATCTTCCCGGGATGTAAAGAAGATTGCTATTGTTGTTACTCTCTGCCGTTTGATTGTCCGTTACTGAAGAAAGGCATCCAAGGCCTAATGGATAGTCGACAAATTTTGTTTGAAAAAGTTTCTGCTATTCCAACCCATACTGAAGATGTCTCAATCATAACCATTCACGCCAATCTTTCCAAGGCCGTCAAAAAGCCTGTTAAGATTACACCAGCTACGAAATCTGTTCCTTTGAAGATAACAATGCCAGGGCCTGTCCCTTATATTTCGGAGAAGTCGATACCATGGAACTATGGCGGCGACGTCTACTACCATGGTATTAAACAAATCGAAATAACTGAAGAAAGTTCAGATGATGAAGAAGCCAACATTGGTAACATTGCAGGCACGAGCAAAATCACCCGGAGCGGGAGAATATTTTCTCCAGAGATTGCCCCTCCAAGAGCAATCTTTGGACCCTCATCTACTGACAAGGTTATCCCTGCACTAATAAAACTCTCCGCTAGAACCCCATTGATTGAAGATGTTGTTGTTCCTAGTATTGTCCCTCCTACCGCTGCTGATAAAGGTAAGGGAATCCAAGATGAGCTCGTCAGGACGAGGGCTCAACCCTTGGTCATCCCGGAAACCTCCAAGAAAGAAATGGATGAGATCTTGAAGATAATCAAAAGGAGTGATTACGATGTGGTAGAACAACTGGGGCAAACCCCCTCAAAGATCTCCATGCTGGCACTACTACTTTGCTCGGAAGCGCACGCTAAGGCTCTGATAAAATTCCTGAAGGCAGCCCATGTGCCCCAGGAAACCTCTGCGGATCAATTCCAAAATTGCGTGGCTAGCCTTAATGCGGACAATGGATTAGGTTTCTCTGATGTCGACCTAACTCCTAAAGGTAGAAACCACAATGATGCTTTGCACATTTCAGTCGAGTGCCGAGGAACTACTCTCGCACATGTCTTGGTCGACACTGGTTCGTCGCTGAATGTACTGCCTAAGAAGGCCTTGGACCAACTAGATTGTGAAGGGTTGGAGTTGAAGCCGAGTGATATTGTTGTCAGAGCTTTCGATGGTTTGAAGAGAATGGTCCATGGGGAGGTTGATATTCCCATCAAGGTGGGCACTGAGGTGTTTAAGTCTACTTTCTATGTGATGGACATCCGTCTGTCTTACTCTTGCTTGTTGGGTAGGCCTTGGATACACAATGTCGGGGCAGTCACCTCCTCCTTACATCAGATGTTGAAGTATCCTGTCAAGGGGAAGATCATTACCGTCCATGGTGAAGAGGAGTACATGATCAGCCACTTGAACTCCTTCTGGTATGTGGAGGTAGAGGGTGAGTTCATTGAGACGCCTTTCCAGCATTTCGAAGAAGTCCTTCCTGAAATAACAGTAGCAAAGTTGGCAGCTGAAGTGCCGAGGCAGATGGCAAGGATGGCATCTCTGGAGGACGCAAGGGCCGCAATAAAGGAGGGGAAGAATTCAGCATGGGGGCAGTTGCCTGATATTCCACATAAAACAGACAAATTTGGATTAGGATTCACTACAGCGGGCCAGAAAGCTATGCACCGTTCGAAGATTGAAAGGGCGCCAGTCAAAATTTCTCCCTACAGAATCAACGCTTTGGAGGATGAAGACAAAGAGAGCAACATCGAAGAGTGGATTTACCCGACTGTCAAAGGAGGATTATGCAACTGGGAGGCAAAAGACTTTGTCCCCATCACTTTTATTCATCAGTAATTTATCTGTCAAACATTTCCTATTTGGTTTGTAATATTTATTTTCGAACAATCCGTACACTATCTTTTTACCTCATGCCTTGCCCAGGGCATGTAGGTCCATTGTAAGGGTTTTGATTATTTTTCATATCCATATGCCATGTTTAATGATTCATTGGACGTTTTTCATTTGATAAACTGCTTGTGTTCATTTTCTTTCCTTTTGCATTTTTTGTTTAAGGATGGCTATCCCTTACACACACCCACACTCACAAATGCAGGTACCCATCCAATCCGGATTCCATGGGTGACAATTCTGCTATATCCTTCAATAACTCTGAAGATCTGGTCAATCAAGCCGAGTATGAAGATGACGAAGGTTGTGAAGTACCAGGGGAACTAGCCAGACTTCTACAGCAAGAGGAAAGGGCCATCTTACCGCACGAAGAGTCATTGGAAACTGTCAACTTAGGGACCGAGGAAGACCGGAAGGAGGTGCAAGTGGGTGCCAATCTGGAACCAAGTGTCAAGGAACGCCTAATACAATTGTTGAATGAGTATGTTAAAATCTTTGCTTGGTCTTATGAAGACATGCCGGGTTTAGACACAGACATCGTGGTTCACCGTCTCCCCACAAGAGAGGATTGTCCACCGATCAAGAAAAAAGTCCGCCGAATGAGGCCTGACATGTCTGAAAAGATCAAAGCAGAAGTGATGAAGCAATTCAACGCTGGCTTTCTGGCTGTTACGTCCTATCCTCAATGGGTCGCTAACATTGTGCCAGTACCTAAGAAAGATGGCAAAGTCAAGATGTGTGTGGACTACCGGGATTTGAATAGGGCCAGCCCCAAAGATGATTTTCCGCTGCCACACATTGACATTTTGATCGACAATACAGCTCAGCACAAAGTGTTTTCCTTCATGGATGGATTCTCGGGCTACAATCAAATCAAAATGGCCCCCGAGGATATGGAGAAAACAACTTTTGTCACACAATGGGGCACTTTCTGTTACAAGGTGATGCCGTTCGGACTGAAGAACGCTGGGGTAACTTATCAACGCGCCATGGTAGCTTTGTTTCATGATATGATACATCATGAGATTGAAGTTTACGTAGACGATATGATAGCTCGGTCACAAACAGAGGAGGAGCACCTTGAACATCTAGATAAGCTGTTTGCCAGGTTGAAAGAATACAAACTCAGGCTGAATCCAAGTAAGTGCACTTTTGGAGTTAGGTCTGGTAAACTTCTAGGATTCATTGTAAGCAACAAAGGCATTGAAGTCGATCCAGCAAAAGTGAAAGCAATACAAGAGATGCCTGCTCCCCGTACTGAAAAGGAGGTTAGAGGGTTCTTGGGGCGCTTGAACTATATTGCTAGATTCATCTCTCATCTGACTTCTACCTGTGAGCCAATTTTCAAACTCTTGAAGAAAGACCAGGTAGTCGAATGGAACGACGATTGCCAAGATGCTTTTGATAAAATCAAGGAGTATTTGCTAGAACCTCCTATTCTGATGCCACCCGTCGAAGGAAGACCATTGATCATGTATCTGACCGTCTTGGATAACTCAATGGGGTGTGTTTTGGGCCAGCATGACGAGTCTGGTCGAAAAGAGCATGCTATTTATTACCTTAGCAGAAAGTTTACCGACTGTGAGACTCGCTACTCACTGCTCGAGAAAACTTGTTGCGCTTTGGTATGGGTTGCTCGCCAACTAAGACAGTATATGTTGACTCATACTACCTTGTTGATTTCCAAAATGGATCCTATCAAGTATATCTTCGAAAAGCCCACTTTATCTGGAAGAATAGCCAGATGGCAGATGATCCTGACTGAGTATGACATCCAGTACACCACTCAAAAAGCTATAAAAGGGAGTGTACTAGCTGACCATCTGGCTCATCAAGCTATCGAAGATTATCAACCCATGAGATTCGACTTCCCAGATGAGGACATCATGAATTTGGACAACATTGAAGGTAACGGACCGTATGACGGACCCGAAAAGGGATCCCGATGGACCCTGTACTTTGATGGTGCTTCAAACGCACTTGGAAACGGTATCGGCGCAGTACTAATTTCTCCGGAGGGTTGTCACACACCTTTCACGGCCCGACTTTGCTTCAGCTGCACAAACAACATGGCTGAGTATGAAGCTTGCATCTTTGGTCTCAAGGCTGCTATAGACTTAGGGATCAAATCTTTGATCGTATTTAGGGACTCGGCTTTGGTTATCAGTCAAATCAAAGGAGAGTGGGATACCAAGCATCCCAATCTTATCCCATACAAAGAACATGTCTTGACATTGTTTCCTCATTTCGAGAAAATTACCTTCGAGCATTTCCCGCGAGAAGAGAATCAGCTAGCAGATGCTCTAGCTACAATGTCCTCCATGTTTAAACTCAACTGGGATAACGAGGCTCCCCGAATCACCATCGAGCGAATGGATGAACCTGCACATTGTCACGAGATTAATACCGAAAAAGTAGTGGAACAACCCTGGTTCCATGAAATCAAAAGGTATCTCCAGACTAGAGATTATCCCGAAGGAGCTTCCGTAAATGACAAGAAGTTCTTAAGGAAATTTGCTGCTAAGTTCTTCCTGAGCAACGACATCCTTTACAAACGAAGCCACGATTGTGTATTACTCCGATGCATAGACAAAGCTGAAGCAGAGTTGATCATGACTGAGATACACAGCGGCACATTTGGTACTCACTTGAGCGGGCATACAATGGCTAAGAAGATCCTAAGGGCAGGCTATTACTGGTCTACCATGGAAGCTGACTGCCATCAACATTCCCGTACTTGCCACAAATGTCAAGTCTACGCTGACAAAGTTCATATCCCTCCAGTTCCTCTCAACGTTCTGACTGCTCCTTGGCCTTTTGCAATGTGGGGCATTGACATGATTGGAGAGATCAAGCCCACGGCTTCCAACGGACATCGTTTCATCCTGGTTGCCATTGACTATTTCACCAAATGGGTCGAAGCAGCTTCCTTCGCCTCTGTTACTAAAAATATGGTTGCCCGCTTCATCAAGCAAAATCTCATATGCCGGTATGGTGTTCCAGACAGGATCATCACAGACAACGGTACAAATCTGAATAACACGATGATCACCGCATTATGCGAACAGTTCAAGATTTATCATCACAATTCATCTCCCTATCGGCCGAAGATGAACGGTGTTTTTGAAGCTGCGAACAAAAACATCAAGAAGATCATTCAGAAAATGACAGTCACTTACAAAGACTGGCATGAGATGTTGCCGTTTTCTCTACATGGATACCGTACGACGACACGTACTTCAACCGGGGCAACCCCATTTTCTTTGGTATATGGAATGGAAGCTGTCCTGCCTATGGAGGTTCAGATTCCTTCTCTAAGGATTATGAAGGACACAGGTTTGAATGAAGATGATTGGATTCAGACCCGACTTGATCAACTCAATTTGATCGACGAGAAGCGACTCGCTGCTATATGCCATGGTCAGACATATCAAAAACGGATGATCAAGGCCTTCAATAAGAAAGTCAGACGTCAAGTGTATCAAGTCGGAGATCTCGTAATCAAGCGGATTATCTTGCCGCAAAGTGATCCCAGGGGCAAATGGACTCCTACATATGAAGGACCATTTGTGATCAAGAGCATATTTTCTGGTGGTGCGATGATTCTAACCACCATGGACGGCGACGATTTGCCGCACCCTGCAAACGCAGACATAGTCAAAAGATACTACGCATAAAATAACCCGACAAGTCGAAAACCTGAAAGGGCGGCTTGGGCAAAAATGGGCATCCCGGTGAACCGAAAACCCGAAAGGGCGGTTCAGGCAAAAATTAGGGATAAAAACAAAAAAATCTGTACACCCGGCAAGTTGAAAACTCGAAAGGGCGGCTTGGGCAAAAAGGGGTTTCCCGGTGGATCGAAAACCCGAAAGGGCGATTCAGGAAAAAGTTAGGGAATTAAAGCGTATGACTATGTCTCGTCGGATCACTTCAAAGACAATCTCTTCATCAACCAGTTCCAGGTTTCTGATCAATCCAGTCATCGGCAAACGAAGCATTGGATGGACAAATATTCAGAGTTGTGAAGGCTATAGCGGAATGGAATCCCATGGAATTATTTCACATAGCCATCTTTATTTTGTATAAATATTTCAATATTTACGACAAAATCCTCTTACTAGGATGATTGTCTCCTTTGTACAAATATACTCAGAGAAAGTTAATACAAATACTCTTCCCAGAAATTTGTGTCATTTCCTTTTTCTTTTTTTCTCGCACTAATTGTTTTATTTTGAGAAACGTCCAATGTTTTGTTAAATAGGCATATGCATTCGAACATAATCATTTCCTTATGAATCAAGAAAGAGGATTACTGATAGGTTGAAGGTGCAGTTGGATATCTTGATACCCTTTCAAAGGAAACCCCCAGGAGATTTGGAATCCATATCCCCAGCAAGTCTTGAAGCTTATCCCCAGTAGATTCTGGAAGCTTATCCCTTGCAGAGTACAGACGTCTCTCCCGAGCTTTATTCAAAGTTATTCCTCACAAAGGGCTTATAACTTGGTTATCCTCAGCTTATTGCCACGGAAGATCGCACTCGGCAAATTTCTTCCTATCCCCAGCGGAGTCCATCAGAGTTCCCCAACATAACTTATCAATACAATCCCTAGAGGAGTTTATCTTTGCTATCCCCAGCCAGAGAATCCTCCAGAACTCAATTCCCCTCAGAGTTTAAGTTTCAGTATCCCCAGCCGAGCTAAAACTTCAAACTATCCATCCCCAGCGGAACCAGACTAGTGAACCTTCTCCCCACTGAGATACTTCCCACCAAGCTGAAGATTCTCAAATCATACTTCCCCAGCATGGGTCTACCAGGTTCTAAAATCCCCAGTAGAAATCATCAGAAATTCTTTTACCCTACAAGTCACCAAGGGAATTCCAAGTCCCTGCAAGTGGTTCTAAGACCCCTCGACGTTTGAAGGTCTGGTATTCCCCAAGCAAATCTGCAGACTTTCAGTTTTCAGTTCCTCATTGTATATTCGAAGATTCTCCAGTGAGATCTCCTCAAGACAGGGAGTCCCCAGAAGATTGGTATACAACCCAAGCTCCTTATTCCCCAGCAACAGCCAAGGAATTATTCTTCCCGGCAGCAGTCAAGATGCTTTTATCTTCAGCCATCTAGGATTCATTTATCCTCCGCAAGACAGCTCTCCAGCTTACATGCACATTCATTTACATTCATATCATATAACATACATTGTATCATGCATCATGACATTGCATATAACTACCTCTTTACCTTTTCAGGTAAGATCAGTCGACAGACAAAAATCATTATCTTCCGAGATTCTTTCCAGGAATAGTTCAGATGTGACCCAGACATGGCAACATTCTGATGCTTATTTCAGATTCACCCAGATGCAGTTTTACACGAGCTCGTCATCAGGAAACCCTACACCGGTTCCTCCTCCACCTTCAAGATTTCTGAAAACAGTTCATGGGTTCTCCAAGTAACGGATGTTAACCTATCACTTGTTCAGACTCTTCTCAAGACTTCTGAAAACAGTTTATGGATTCTTCCCAACAACGGATGTTAATCTATCAACTTGTTCAGATGCAATTTTTGAAAACAGTTTACGGACGCTTCCCAACAACGGATGTTGCTCTATTGCTTATTCAACTTCAAGATTTCTGAAAACAGTTCACGGGTTCTCCAAATAACGGATGTTAACCTATCACTTGTTCAGACTCTTCTCAAGACTTCTGAAAACAGTTTATGGATTCTTCCCAACAACGAATTTTAATCTATCAACTTGTTCAGATGCAATTTTTGAAAACAGTTTACGGACGCTTCCCAACAACAGATGCTGCTCTATTGCTTATTCAACTTCAAGATTTCTGAAAACAAGTCACGGGTTCTCCAAGTAACGGATGTTAACCTATCACTTGTTCAGACTCTTCTCAAGACTTCTGAAAACAGTTTATGGATTCTTCCCAACAACGGATGTTAATCTATCAACTTGTTCAGATGCAATTTTTGAAAACAGTTTACGGATGCTTCCCAACAACGGATGCTGCTCTATTGCTTATTCAACTTCAAGATTTCTGAAAACAGTTCACGGGTTCTCCAAGTAACGGATGTTAACCTATCGCTTGTTCAGATTCTTCTCAAGACTTCTGAAAACAGTTTATGGACTCTTCCCAACAACGGATGTTAATCTATCACTTGTTCAGATTAAAACTTTTGAAAACAGTTTACGGACGCTTCCCAACAACGGATGCTGCTCTATTGCTTATTCAATCTCAACTCCTGAAAACAGTTTACGGATGCCTCCAGATACGGATGTCAATCTATTGCTCATTCCAGATGGCATCTTTAAGCCCATCCCCGACAAGTTTCTGTCACTCCTCCCGATGGCATCGTTAAGCCCATCTCCAAATGGCATCTCTAAGCCCATTCCCGCATCCATTGCTTTGACGAGTGCAAATTTAAGGGCACTCTAGTGTCCAATCTCCTTTTACCCTCGAGTCGCGAAAGGCAAACTTGCCAATCTAACTCTTCGGATTCAATAAGATTGAACAAGGGCAACAGTTGTACCCCAAAATTTACCCTCCCATTTCTCAATGATTTCTCATCACTAAGCCCTTGGAGCTCAAGATCCAGTTAGGGTTTCATCTGCTCAAGACTTCTCCTTGCACTGTTAACCCAAATTAGGGTTTGTGTTTGCACAAAGATGTTTTGACCAAAAATTCCTAAGATGACTTTCATGCTTCATATTGGACTCCCAAGTTTATCCATACCAAGTTTCAAGTCTTGATTCCAAATTTTGCCCAGTCAATTGGACAGTTGACCTAGAAATCAACTGTATTGGGGAAAAAGTCAACTATGGCCAATTGACAGTCAAACCTCATGAAAATTGACCCACATCAAATTTATAAACTCACATGGACCATTTGATCAAGTTTGGATCACAATTCCACAAGAAATTTGATCAGATCACCAAAAGGGCAAAATGGTCATTTTTAGGGTTTTGACTACACAAAGGCAATCTTTGACTGTTTGACATAGCCAATGGCAAACCAAGCTCACATATGGACTTAAGGACACCAAGGAATTATCTTGACATGCTCAACAAGTTCAAAAGATCCCAAATGCACAAGATTGACAGTTGAATTTCCCAGTTAATTGATCAATTTTGACTGTATACTGAAAAGTCAAACTTTGACTTTTTGGTCAAAATCAAGTGTCAAGATTCACTTTTCATCAAAACATGCCAAATCATGAAACTTGTTCATCAAGAAATCAAGAATTACAAATTAGGGTTTGAAATGAGGATTTTTCATAACTTAGAATTTTTCTAAGTTATGAAAAACCCTAATTTTTTTCCTAACTTTGTCCCACTTTCTCACCAAGATTCATTTGGATTCAAGGAAAGGTCAAAACATGAAAGTTGTAGCATATTGCAAAATATACAACTTTGATTCACAAAGTTTTCCCAAAAGAAGCTTGTATCTCTAGTTACAATTTTTGGAACAAGGGTACCAAACCATTCTTAACTTAGAGAAAATTTGACCTATTTTAGGCAGGATTTTTGCCTAACTTCAAGACCATTTTTCACATACTTCCACTTGGAATTTCAATTTTCATTTCAAAGATGGATTGTAGCACACATTCCAAGCTTTCCAAAATGTCCAAGAACTCATCAAGCAACCTCATGGTTAGAGAGAATCGAATTTGGCAATATGGGAAAAACTCACTTTTGTTATGGCCAATTTCCATGTTCATACACTTAGGCAATTTTCAAATCAGCATGCATTTCTTGGTTACAGGACCTAAATCCTTTTTACACTCATAAATTTAATGCAAAATCTTTGTGCCAAGACCATATTCTATGTGTTCAAGCATTGCATAAAGGTTTAATCCCAAAGTAGAAAAAGCATAATGGCCATTTTTGCAAAAGTGGAACTTTATGTCAATTGGTAATCCAAGCAAGTACAATGCATATCTTCTTGGCACAAGTTATTAGACTAATTACACTGATCAAGACTAAGTGTGCAGCACATTAGGAGGGACCTGCCTTGGCCTAAGAACCAACTTGACAACTTTTGCTTAAGTAAGAAGAAAGCTAGCATTTTGTACACAACTCTCATCTCAGCAAAGACCAACCTAAGCAAACTTTGTCCTCACATTTCACACTCCCTAACTGACTTCAAACACGACCAAACAACCCTTCATCCATCCAGTTACAGAAAATCACAGCTTTGTGGCAAAACAGGGCACATTCTGCAACTTGAATCCCACAACTCATTTCCATCGTGCATCTTGGCCAAAACCAGTTCAAACACTTTCATTACCATCAATCCAAACTATCCAAAGCATTAGAAGTGGACTGTAACTCCTCTAATCAGTTTGGCCATTTTCATTTCTTCCTCTTGCAGGTTGACTTCTGCAGCTTGGTATAGAAGGTTTCAAAGCATACCAAGTATTGGAATAGCATCCTCACACTTCAAGGAAGCTGTACAAATCACCATCTTGCCTTGAAAGCTCCCCCATTGCCAGACACGATTCCAACTGAACAAGTATATTCTTGAACTTCTATCTCTCAATGTAGACATCATTAGCTCTAAGTTTGTGAATAAGAAGTGTTCTACTCATGCCCCTGAAACTATACATACCTTTACTTTCCATTTATTTTGCATATGTTATGAGAATTTAAGGTCTGAACATTGATAAAAAGTTAGGTTAAGATTTGGGAATGATGAAATTCTCTCTCATTTCTGAAAGTTAGGATGAGTTCTTTACATGTCCAGAATCGTGGCTTGATGATTAACATTTCTTATGTTGTAAGTTTGTGCTAAAAGTCCAAGAATCCAGGTGTTTGAATCAGTGTACAAGCGCGCGTTTTTTGTCAAAGTTCTGGTCAGAGGTTGAAGAAGGTCCTATTGGGCTGGGCTTGTTCTGTTTTTCTTATTTGCACCTTGCTTTTGCTTTTGAACCTCCCTGACCCATTTTGATTTTTACTTATCATTTTCCATTTTTTCCTTTTGATTTCATTTCTATATTTTTATTTAAGTATGAAAAAATATAAAAATCTTTTTTTCCCACATTTTTTGCATTTATTTTGATATTTATTAGTCTTATTTAGTTTTTGTGCATAAATAATATAAATACTATTATTTAGAATAACTAGAAAAAAATAATGCAAATATATTTTATTTCTGATTTTTATTTCATTTTCTCTTTTGAAAACATTTTATATCAAAAATACTTTTTTTTGTAAATATTAAATATTATATTTTTTTATACATGTTTAATATATTTATCATATAATATAAATAAATACATACATATATATATATATATATATATATATATATATATATATATATATATATATATATATATATATATATATATATATATATATATATATATATATATATATATATATATATATATATATATATATATATATATATATATATATATATATATATATATATATATATATATATATATATATATATATATATATATATATATATATATATATATATATATATTTAGGTTAAAATACAAAATATACACACTTTTATTTTTTATTAATATTTAACATTAAAAATACCTTTTTATAAATATATTTCATTTTTATTTATTATTTTTTTTTGTACATAATTATTAAATATTATATATATTGAATAATTAATACAATTTACTTAATAAAATTAGGGTTTTGCCCTAAACATAAAAAAGGGCTACAAAAAAATAATACTTTTTATTTTGTTTATTTGACATAAAAAATACTTTTTTTTCACACACCTAAAGAGCCTTTTTGCATCTTGCATATTTATCTTATTTCTATTTAATTTGTGCAATTGATTATCTTGTAAATAATTCCAAATTGATGTAATAGCTAGGTTTAAATTCCTTGTCAAATACCCCCCATTTGAACATTTGTACCCCCCTTCCCATATTGTGTTGTAATAGCTTAGGAACTTTAAATTTCACACTTTATTGCTTTCTAAATATACCATGTTAGAATTAGGGTTTGTATGCAAATAAAAACAACAAAAATAGTTTGACCTAATTTCAAGATAATCAAGCATGAAAATGGACAACACTAATCACACTTGCACCCCTAGGGTATTCCACTTGTTGCCTTCAATAATGGGCCATATTGCTTGTTAGGTCTCTTTGGATAAAACAAACACAATCAAATGATCATAGTCCCTCGATGACGCTTTCGAAAGGTTGCCTAAAAATGATCAAGTCCCTTTGTTGTACCCCAAAATTTGCCCTCGCATTTTTCCCCAAGAAATCTCAGCTTCAAGCATTTCCTGATTCTTCAAACTGGCTCAAGAATCGGACAAACGGACTTTTCTTGTCAGTCAAGCGAAATTAGGGTTTTTACTGATTTTCAGGGCTCTGGATTGTTTCACAGTTGGCTTAGGGTTTTGGATGATTTTTGGTTCAATTTTGATCAAGCGAGCGTTATTTGGCATTTAATCAAGAATTAAGGTTTTATGGGCATGTTCTCAGAAGGATTTAAATTCCACAGCACTTTGCAAGTTATTCCGAGATTCGGATTGAATTAACGTTGTTTTGATTTAATCAGTAAAAGAAACAGTGGTTTGAATTCAGTTTGTTTTGTTTGGGCCAGTCAAAAGATATGTGCAGTTTGGAATTACAGTGCTTGGCAAAGAATCAATAAGAAAGGATTGCATCTGATCAGTTTTTGTGTTCGACTGTGCGTTGCTTTGAATGATGGAGACGTCCAGTTCATTTATTTTGATCAACAAGGTTTAGTTAATTATTTATGGTTCTAAGAATTAAATACTTGAAATTTAACTTTCATTTTATTTAATTTAAGGAATTATAAATAACAAGTAAATAAAGAAAAGGAATTGAAAAGAATTAAATGTCAATGGAATTTTTATTTCATATTTAATAGTTGTTACAATTATTATTATTTGGATACAAGTATTTATTACGAAGTATTTAAAATAATAATAGTGTACAAAAATTAAATTGAGAATAAAAAAATGCTATCCTATTTCTAATTCTTCATTCTTCACTTCGCTCCGGTGCTCCATTTTTTATCTGCAAAAAGAAGAAGAAAAGTCAGAAAGCAGTTGAATTAAAAAAGACTGATAAAATTTGCTCATCATTAGAGGCCACTGACTGGGATCAGTTGACCCTCTCTGCAAATCACGGGATTTCTCCCGGTTCACAGAGAGGGAAGAATTTTATTCATGAATGCAAATGTCAAATGCATAAATTCCAAAGTTCAAACTGCATAGTTCAAATCCAAGTCAAACTGAAAATCCAATTCCACTTTCTATCAAAAGCAAAAAGGCAATTTACTGTCAAAATACAAAATCTACCCAAGCTGTCAAAGAAAGATATGGAAGATATCACAAAGTACCAAAGCTGTCAAAAAAGAGATAAAGATGCAGAAGTAATGTGTTATGCAAGCTAATTCTAAATCATCATTTCCCATTAGGGCCCCTTTAGAAAAAGTACAAAAAGAATCATATAATAATATCCAATTGTACTACAGAGAGAGAAAAAGAGAGAATGGAAGCAGGTTTTCAGGCTTTAGGCTTGGGCAGGATAGAGAAAAATATATACAAAAAGAGAATACAGTTCAGCAAGCAAAGGGGAGAGAGCAGAACTTTTTTTACCAAAAGACAGAAATATACAAACTGATAACCTGAAAACACCACAACCCTGCCTCAACATACAAACTACATAACCTGCTGCAAGCAAAAACCATAAATATACATAACCTGATAAACCAAGTGCTGGCCAAAAACATAAGCTATTGCAAGCATTAACCTGCTCCAGCCCATAAACCAGTTCAAAAGGCCTGAAACCTCTACAAGCCTGTCAAGCCTAACAATCAAATTTCTGTTAAGCCGAGCCTAACCAGAACCTGCATCAAGCTTCACCCTCAAAGCCCATAAAACCAGTTTAAGACCAAGCCTCACAAAAATGACCAAAGGACTAAAAAACCTGCTAATGTCCTAAACCTACCTGTCATCAAATTGAAGAAAACAAAAACCATCAAACACATCATCCAAATCAAATACACCATCCAAACCAAACACATACCACATACCTGAAGCATTCAATCATAAACCAAAAAACACTCAAAACCTGCTACCAAGTTCAAACCCAAGGCCAAACCTAATAAAACTTGAAGCTCAACCTCAAAGGCCTAACCTGCTATGTCAACAAACCAAACCTTTCCATCTCTGCAAAAATGAAGCAAAACAACAAAATCTGCAAAGGCAACTCCTAAGCCTCAGAAAGTTTTCATTATAGGCCATAAACAATCGTGCAAAAGCATAAGCTCTAGGTAACCCAGAAGAAGGTAATCAAACAAGAAACTTATTCAAGGCAACGGGGAGAAGAAGAGAGTAAATATTCAGAAAGAAAGCAGCATTCAAACGTTCACCTCAACCATTCATAGGCAAGTCATTCAGAGGCGATATCAAGGCAAACCCATCAGGCCCTCAGTGTACACATCACTGGGCAATAAAACATTCCAAGCAAGCATCATATTCCAATCAACACATAGGCAACACGAGAAGGCAAAGAAGGTATACATGCAAACCTCAGGCAATTAACATCATAGGCATTCAAATACATAGCATCCAACATAAGCAACAAGCACGCAATAGAAGAGAAGAAGAAAGAAGAGAAAAGGTTTTCAGTGTAAATCCTCATAAAACCCTCATACGGCAAGAAGTGAGAACGAAATACCAGGGACATCAAGTTCATCAGCATCACGCTTTTTTTTTCCTCTTCGCCATCAAAGCCTCCCAGGCACCTTCATCTCCTTCCTTCCCTTCTCCAGTAAAGGTAAGACGTTTCTTTTCCCTCCTCATGCACCTCCAATAAAGATCAATAACGCACAACATGAGAAGTCGAACCAAACAGTTAATCAAGAATATGCAGAAAATCACAAACATGCAAAAACTAAAACAAACCCTAACGAATCAAATTGATTACCGAGTTCTGTCGCCTCAACACTATCGCTGGAGGGAAGGGGAAATGGAGATTGCCGGTGGCTGAGGCAAGAGGCTCATGCTGGACACTCGAAATCACTCGAAATCAGAAGAAGAACGATGAACCTCAGTGAACGGCGCGCTCAAACCCTAAAACCTTCGTTCCCAAATGAAACACCCAAACAACCCTAAATTATTCTGACCCCCAAACGGGCCTTGCCTATTCTGTATCTCCTAAGGCCCATCTATTTTTATTTGTTTCTAATTCTTTTAAAAACATCATTTTCCTTTTTTATGTATATATTTAAATTAACAAAACACAGCTTTTTTGTTCACTAAATGCATTTTTCTTTTTTTTATTTTGTTCATATAGAAATTAATAAAATATTTTTTCTCTATACTCAAACTTCCCTTTTCTTTTTTTATATATACATAGAATATAATTTTTCTTAAGATTAATATTTTTTGTATATTAATATTCTAATACATAAAATACTTAAAAATACCTTTTTTTACATAATTTAAGTTCTTAACATTTAATAAAAAAGTTCTTTTTATATATAATAAACTCAAAAACACAAAAATACATTTCTTTCTACATCATATAATTGAAAACTTTTTAAAATATATCTTTGTACATAATAGACAAAATACATATTTTTTCTAATATTAAAATTCTTAAAACATTTAATTAACACACTTTTTGGTATATACTAAACGATGATACATTTTATTCACAATCTAATTAAAACTTGAGCATTTAATTTAAAAACATTTGCACATATTAAATATACAAATCAAAGATTCGTTAAAACACATATCTAGGTCAAATACCCTAATACGCTTTAATTTCACATTTCACACTTGTAAATAAATTACATACAATACATATACACACTTACACTTACACAATGCAAATCCATTCATATTGCTCCTATACATTTGTTTATCTTATATTTGTATATTCGATATTTACATTTGATCGCACATTCGATTTGGTTGTAACTTATTGGATACTATAAGTCTCATCCCCTTTTGTACATTTATACCCCCACTCCCGGACACTATTTTGTAATAGCGTAGATTTTACATTCCGCAATTTACAATTTTCCAATTATACCATGGTTAGACCTAGGGTTTGTATGTACATAAAATCAAACGCTAGATAACCTAATACAAGACAAATACATGTAATCAATACACAATCACACTTGCACCCCCTAGGGTAATCCCACATGTTGCCTTCCAAAATGGGCCATGCTTGCACGTCGAGTATCTTTGGCAAAACAAAATCAAATGATCATAAGTCTCAAAGTGTTGCCTAAACGGAATGATCATAGTCCCTTCAAAGCAAATTGCCAAAGACACTTGGCATCATTGCACTCATGGTCCATACGATGACCCGTGCCCGTCCCGAATAAATTTCCTAAACGCAAGATTGTCCATCAAATTCAATGATGGAACAAAATTGTTAAAAGGGGTTAAAACATAACAAAAACCTTTGAGTACAATAGGGTAGACAAAACTCTTAGTTACTTGAGATCAAACTCGCAAAAGCACTTGCCTTCTTTTCAAAAACCACAATCCATAACACTTTCAAACAAACTCTCAAAAACATTTGAAAACATCTTTTCGAAAAGATCCACACTTTTGTAAAACACTCAATCACGAGTCAAATACATTAGTTGCCTAAGACAAGGCATCTTCTTCCAAAATATTTTCAAAAAGCACCCACACACACACCATTTTCAAGCAATCGAAAAACAAGGCAAGTGATCTAAAAAAAACCAAGTAACTAAGAGCCCATGGATAACCATGGATGAAAAGGGTGCTAATACCTTCCCTTTTCATAATCTACCCCCCGAACCCACGAAATATCTCAAAAGGTTTTTGCTGTGCTTTTTTAACCTTTCCTCTAGGATAAAACAAAAAGTCGGTGGCGACTCTTGCTCAACCGCACAAGTGCGAATACGAATGCAAAACACTAGTCAGTTCTCCCACCGTATCACAGAACTGGCGACTCTGCTGGGGAATTGTTTAAAAGTGGGGTTACCTTAGGGTTTAGATCACTTTTGTTTTCAATTGATTTCTTTGTTTGCTTTTACATTTGTGGGCTTTGTATCGGAGTTTCATAGATCCTAACCCGGATCTGGGGAATACCTTTTTAGGTAGCAACAAGGCTGTGAGGGAACTGTGCGGGGTATACCGACATGGTTGAAGCAGTCTACTACGTTGATGTGGCACTTTGGTGTGTACCGGTAACCCTTGAGTTCAGTCAAGGAGAGTACGGGGCCGCCGCGTGGTGTCGCGAAGCATCAACTGACCTTAGGAACCTTAATCGAACCATCTTGGCCTTTTTAGGGTAGTGAGATAACTGACTTTGGTGCAGTCCGAGGTTGGTTGATACTCGATACTACACCCAATTGAGGGTTGCTTTCCTGGAATATTTCGGTCGCCAGTTCAGTGGTTAAATCGAAACGATGAACAATGAAAGCAATCCAGTGATATTGGGATCCTTAGAACCCGGTTACTTCTAATAAGACAGGTTGAGCCCACCAACTTCAAGAGGGTAGTACCTGAACCTCATGCAAGCCTAAACCTAAGGCCTTGTGTGCTTTGTGTGAATATTGTTTGCCTGTATATACACTTGCTTGTGCATACATGTACATAACATCATACCATAGCATTTCAGCATTTTCAATAACCATTTCAAAGATCTCGAGGGTTCTTTTGATGCAGGGTTACGTTGAACCAGACATCTATCAAGGGGCAAGAGGTTGCTCCTCTAACCAATCCAGTCAAAGATCAAGTACAACAACTTGAATCAGTGGCTATGACCCACTCGACATGGTGAGCTTGATTCTAGTGGAAAACATCCACCGATACAAAGTTCTCCAATCAAAGATCGAAGTTCAACCTCTAACATTCTCTTGTGTTTACCCCAAGAGATCCTTGAAAACATTGCATATATACCATACATATCATTGCATAACAGGTTTCTCCCCTACAGGTCTCCTTATTCTTCCTACTGTTTATTTCAGTAAGATGGATATGGAACAAACAGTGAAAGAGCTCCAGGCTCAAAATGCTCAATTCCAACAAATGCTGCTGGCTATGGGTAAAGGGCAAGAGGATCTGACAGCTCTCCTTCTCAAAGACAAGAAGAAGAAGTCCAAGAAGGCAGCCCGCATCCTGAACCTAAGGAGAAGGCCTAAGACCCAAGACCTTGCAACTCCATCCGATACAGTGGTTAGTCTGGAGGAAAACCACAATGTGGAGATTGATGAAGAGGAAGCTGATTACTCCGAAGAACAATATCCTCTCACTGATGACAAGTACAAAGAGTTGGAGGATCGCCTCAATGCTATGGAGATCCAACAAATACCTGGCTTGGATTTAGGAGACATGGGGTTGGTTCCTGGATTGGTCATCCCTCCAAAATTCAAAGTTCCTACCGTTGCTCTATACGACGGAGTTTCTTGCCCTAAGATGCATCTAAGGTCTTATGTCCGCAAGATTCAACCATACACGGCTGATAAGAGGCTTTGGATCCATTTCTTCCAAGAAAGTCTAGTAGGGGCTCATCTCGAGTGGTTCTATCAATTGGAGAGTTCTCGCATCCATACCTGGGAAGATCTAGCCGGGGCCTTTTACGAACAGTATCAGTACAATGCTGATCTCGCACTAACTCGTGTGCAGTTGCAGAACATGACCATGGGTTCTGACGAGAGCTTCAAAGGGTATGCTCAAAAGTGGAGAGATTTGGCTGGTAGGGTGCAACCCCCTTTAATTGACAGAGAGCTGATTGACATCTTCATGGGAACTTTGACTGGGCCTTTCTTTAATCACTTAATTGGAAGCTCTTCAGCCGGATTCACCGAGCTAATACTGACTGGCGAAAGGGTCGAGGCTGGCATCAAGAGTGGAAAGATCCAGGGAGCCACAACCTCCGATACTCAGATAATTCCATACAACTGAAAGAAAGAGTCCAATACCGCGAACAGTCAAAAGGGTCGTCATGACCAACATGTAGGGGCAATCTTGATCCCTAATCCTATACCTGCTCAACAAAGACAGGGGCATCAGCATAAGGAGGTCGCACCTAAGAGGCAGTTCACCAAGATCAACATGTCACTGTCTCAGGCACTGCAACACTTGTTGAAAAGGGATATGATTACTTTGAGGGCTCCTCTCCGGAACCCAAATACTTCTGCTCCTACCTATCACCCCAATGAAAGATGTGCATACCACTCTGATAGCCCGGGGCATGATACCAACAACTGTTGGCCTCTGAAGAACAAGATCCAAGACATGATCGATGCCAAGGAGATTGAGTTTGGTCCCCCAGAGACTCCAGCATGATCGCTCCTCCTGTGCCAAATTACTGAGATTGTATTTGTTTCATTCTGAATTTTCAAAGTTGTAATTTATTTTGTTGTCAAACAATTATCTATTGATGTTAAACTCTGTTTTCATTAATGCATTGCATATGTTTGTCTTGAATTCATCCATGCGTTTCACTACTCTTATGCTTTTCTTTATGATATTTAAACTCTTGATAAAAAGCTGTAAGCCTTTAGAGGGAGGATGACGAAACAATATCGTGATCTTATACAGTATGCTTTTGAACAGACCTTGCTGATGACGTACAGGCATTTCTTTCAATTCCCAAACACTGGAGTTATAAGGAAGTTAATCCCTAGTCAACCCCTTCGAGCCAAAGAAGTAGGAGTTTTCTGTTCTAAACAATCGAAACCTTTGATATAAACCTGGGGCAGGGTAGTATCTCAGTTAATTCGAGAGAAACGCGCATTGAAATCGCAAACTCTCAGTTCGTAATACAACGAACGACATCGAAAAAGAAAGTATTCCCTTGGAATCAAAAATACAAGGGTGGTTCCCTATCATATAGACAGTCAATCTCTCAGAAGAGAAAGAGCCCACTGAGCCAAAACCTAAAGGAGGCTTAAGAAAGTTGGGGCATCCCGCTGACAGTAATCCCGAAAACGGTAACAGTCAGGCAAAAGTTAGGGATAACAAATCAAAATCAAAATAGTGAGGTCATTACAAAATCCTCAACAACATGAAAAAATGTTGAAAGAGAAAGAGAGATGATGACTGTCTCCCCAAATTCAACTGGTGAACCATCGCCCAAAAGTCGTTCCAAACTCAAAACAGAGTGTGACGCACAATTAACTGAGCTTAGGTTGAAGAACATCACGAAGAGCGGGTGGGTACAAAGATACTTTGAGCCTTTATCCTTTGTTTCTTAAACCGCGAACCAGGCCACGTTACAACCCTTTAAAAGTCCTAATTGAAGCATGAGTTAGTTCGAAAGCATACTGTTACAAAAGGTATCCTGACTCCTGTAGGGCTTTGCTCTAAATCTTGTGTTAACTTGTCTTATGAAAAGTTTTCTGCTAAAAACGCATTTTTCAAAACTTCAAAGACAAACATAAACTTTGCATTATTCGAATATCACTGTCTGCATTTGACCCTTTTGTTTGACAGCGAAGAAATTCATACAGCGAATGTTCGGAGTAAAGAAATCTCTCTCAGTAAGTCAAAATCACTTCAAGAGGATAACACTTCCATCAAATCCCCTATCAACAAGGGGCATGGCATGTCACAATTCAATTAACCTGGGGCAATCCAGTAAAGGTCCAAAGGACCTTTCAAAGTTCAGTTAACCTGGGGCAGTCCAGTCAAGGTTTCAACAGATCGTTCAAAGTTCAGTTAACCTGGGGCAGTCCAGTCAAGATTTCAAGAAATCTCTCAATATGCAGAGTAATCTGATTCAAAACTCCTTCATCACCACTTGGGGCATTCGAATGTCAAAAGTGTTCAACAATTTCCTTATCACCTCAAAAGCAAGATATAGTTCAAGATGTGACCCAAGATTTGGCGACATTCTATAACTCATTCAGACTTTCAAAGATATAGTTCAGATGTGACCCAGACATGGCGACATTCTATAACTCATTCAGACTTTCCAGATATAGTTCAGATGTGACCCAAACATGGCGACATTCTATAACTCATTCAGACTTTCCAGATATAGTTCAGATGTGACCCAAGATTTGGCGACATTCTGCAACTCATTCAGAATTTCATTCCAGATATAGTTCAGATGTGACCCAAACATGGCGACATTCTATAACTCATTCAGACTTTCCAGATATAGTTCAGATGTGACCCAAGATTTGGCGACATTCTGCAACTCATTCAGAATTTCATTCCAGATATAGTTCAAGATGTGACCCAAACATGGCGACATTCTATAACTCATTCAGACTTTCAAAGATATAGTTCAAGATGTGACCCAAACATGGCGACATTCTATAACTCATTCAGAATTTCATTCCAGATATAGTTCAAGATGTGACCCAGAGATGGCGACATTCTATAACTCATTCAGACTTTCCAGATATAGTTCAGATGTGACCCAAGATTTGGCGACATTCTGCAACTCATTCAGAATTTCATTTCAGATATAGTTCAAGATGTGACCCAGACATGGCGACATTCTATAACTTATTCAGAGTTGCTTCTAGATATAGTTCAAGATGTGACCCGGAGATGGCGACATTCAGTAACTTATCCCAGACCAACACCTACAGCAATCAGAAGATTCTTCCTATCCCCAGCGGAGTTCGTCACAATTCCCCAGCAGTAACTTATCTTTGCAAATCCCCAGCCAGAAAATCCTCCGGAATTCAATTCCCCTCAGAGTTTAAGTTTCAGTATCCCCAGCAGATCTAAAATTTCAAACCTGTCCCCAGCGGAGCCAGACCATTGAACCTTCTCCCCACAGAGTTTTGGAGAGGGCAAATCTTGAGTTCCCCAGTGAAGTCGCCAGGGTTTACTTCCCATCAAGCCAAAGATTCTCAATCTGGCCTCCCCAGCATGAGTCTACTAGTTTGGAACCCCCCAGTAGAGGTCATCAGGAATTCTCTTCCCCAGCGACAACCAAGGATTTATTTTCCCCGGCAGCAGTCAAGATGCTTTTATCTTCAGCCATCTCGGATTCATGTATCCTCGGCAAGACTAGCTCATCAGCTTACATGCGCATTCATCACATTCATATCATAAACATTAATGTCACATGCATTGCATCATGCATCATAACATTGCATACAACTAACCCTTTGACTTTTCAGGTAAGATCAGTCGACAGACACAGATCGACTCCCAAGATTCATCCAGAAATAGTTCAGATGTGACCCGGACACGGCGACATTCTGATACTTATTCCAGATTCATTTAGATGCATCATCAAGAAACCCTACACCGGTTCCTCTTCAACTTCTCAACTTTTGAAGACAGTTTACAGATTCTTCCCAACAACGGATGTCAATCTACCAACTGATTCAGACTCTTCTCAACTTTTGAAGACAGTTTACAGATTCTTCCCAACAACGGATGTCAATCTACCAACTGATTCAGACTCTTCTCAATTTTTGAAAATAGTTCACGGACATGTCCCAACAACGGATACTGCTCTATTGCTTATTCAATCTCAGATAGTTTACAGATTCTCCAGACATGGACGTCAATCTGTTGCTTGTTCAGACCCCTAATTCAGAGATGTTCCAAAACATGGATGCCCTTCTGATACTTGTCCACTCACCATTGACATACAGTTCAACATGTCCAGATGGCATCTATAAGCCCATCCTCCTACCAGCAGTCGCCGAATGGCATCTGTAAGCCCATTCTCAGATGGCATCTCTAAGCCCATCCCCCGACAAAATTCTATCGCACCAGATGGCATCCTTAAGCCCATCACCAAATGGCATCTTTAAGCCCATTCACCTCCACCATCATATCGCCGAGTGCAAATTTTCTGGGCACATTAGTGTCCAATCTCCTTTTACCTTCAAGTCGCGAAAGGCAAACTTGCCAATCTAACTCTTCAGGTCCAAGAAGATTGAACAGGGGCAACTGTTGTACCCCAAAATTTGCCCTCGCATTTTCCCCAAGAAATCTCAGCTTCAAGCATTTCCTGATTCTTCAAACTGGCTCAAGAATCGGACAAACGGACTTTTCTTGTCAGTCAAGCGAAATTAGGGTTTTTACTGATTTTCAGGGCTCTGGATTGTTTCACAGTTGGCTTAGGGTTTTGGATGATTTTTGGTTCAATTTTGATCAAGCGAGCGTTATTTGGCATTTAATCAAGAATTAAGGTTTTATGGGCATGTTCTCAGAAGGATTTAAATTCCACAGCACTTTGCAAGTTATTCCGAGATTCGGATTGAATTAGCGTTGTTTTGATTTAATCAGTAAAAGAGACAGTGGTTTGAATTCAGTTTGTTTTGTTTGGGCCAGTCAAAAGATATGTGCAGTTTGGAATTACAGTGCTTGGCAAAGAATCAATAAGAAAGGATTGCATCTGATCAGTTTTTGTGTTCGACTGTGCGTTGCTTTGAATGATGGAGACGTCCAGTTCATTTATTTTGATCAACAAGGTTTAGTTGATTATTTATGGTTCTAAGAATTAAATACTTGAAATTTAACTTTCATTTTATTTAATTTAAGGAATTATAAATAACAAGTAAATAAAGAAAAGGAATTGAAAAGAATTAAATGTCAATGGAATTTTTATTTCATATTTAATAGTTGTTACAATTATTATTATTTGGATACAAGTATTTATTACGAAGTATTTAAAATAATAATAGTGTACAAAAATTAAATTGAGAATAAAAAAATGCTATCCTATTTCTAATTCTTCATTCTTCACTTCGCTCTGGTGCTCCATTTTTTATCTGCAAAAAGAAGAAGAAAAGTCAGAAAGCAGTTGAATTAAAAAAGACTGATAAAATTTGCTCATCATTAGAGGCCACTGACTGGGATCAGTTGACCCTCTCTGCAAATCACGGGATTTCTCCCGGTTCACAGAGAGGGAAGAATTTTATTCATGAATGCAAATGTCAAATGCATAAATTCCAAGGTTCAAACTGCATAGTTCAAATCCAAGTCAAACTGAAAATCCAATTCCACTTTCTATCAAAAGCAAAAAGGCAATTTACTGTCAAAATACAAAATCTACCCAAGCTGTCAAAGAAAGATATGGAAGATATCACAAAGTACCAAAGCTGTCAAAAAAGAGATAAAGATGCAGAAGTAATGTGTTATGCAAGCTAATTCTAAATCATCATTTCCCATTAGGGCCCCTTTAGAAAAAGTACAAAAAGAATCATATAATAATATCCAATTGTACTACAGAGAGAGAAAAAGAGAGAATGGAAGCAGGTTTTCAGGCTTTAGGCTTGGGCAGGATAGAGAAAAAGATATACAAAAAGAGAATACAGTTCAGCAAGCAAAGGGGAGAGAGCAGAACTTTTTTTACCAAAAGACAGAAATATACAAACTGATAACCTGAAAACACCACAACCCTGCCTCAACATACAAACTACATAACTTGCTGCAAGCAAAAACCATAAATATACATAACCTGATAAACCAAGTGCTGGCCAAAAACATAAGCTATTGCAAGCATTAACCTGCTCCAGCCCATAAACCAGTTCAAAAGGCCTGAAACCTCTACAAGCCTGTCAAGCCTAACAATCAAATTTCTGTTAAGCCGAGCCTAACCAGAACCTGCATCAAGCTTCACCCTCAAAGCCCATAAAACCAGTTTAAGACCAAGCCTCACAAAAATGACCAAAGGACTAAAAAACCTGCTAATGTCCTAAACCTACCTGTCATCAAATTGAAGAAAACAAAAACCATCAAACACATCATCCAAATCAAATACACCATCCAAACCAAACACATGCCACATACCTGAAGCATTCAATCATAAACCAAAAAACACTCAAAACCTGCTACCAAGTTCAAACCCAAGGCCAAACCTCATGAAACCTGAAGCTCAACCTCAAAGGCCTAACCTGCTATGTCAACAAACCAAACCTTTCCATCTCTGCAAAAATGAAGCAAAACAACAAAATCTGCAAAGGCAACTCCTAAGCCTCAGAAAGTTTTCATCATAGGCCATAAACAATCGTGCAAAAGCATAAGCTCTAGGTAACCCAGAAGAAGGTAATCAAACAAGAAACTTATTCAAGGCAACAGGGAGAAGAAGAGAGGAAATATTCAGAAAGAAAGCAGCATTCAAACGTTCACCTCAACCATTCATAGGCAAGTCATTCAGAGGCTATATCAAGGCAAACCCATCAGGCCCTCAGTGTACACATCACTGGGCAATAAAACATTCCAAGCAAGCATCATATTCCAATCAACACATAGGCAACACGAGAAGGCAAAGAAGGTATACATGCAAACCTCAGGCAATTAACATCATAGGCATTAAAATACATAGCATCCAACATAAGCAACAAGCACGCAATAGAAGAGAAGAAGAAAGAAGAGAAAAGGTTTTCAGTGTAAATCCTCATAAAACCCTCATACGGCAAGAAGTGAGAACGAAATACCAGGGACATCAAGTTCATCAGCATCACGCTTTTTTTTTCCTCTTCGCCATCAAAGCCTCCCAGGCACCTTCATCTCCTTCCTTCCCTTCTCCAGTAAAGGTAAGACGTTTCTTTTCCCTCCTCATGCACCTCCAATAAAGATCAATAACGCACAACATGAGAAGTCGAACCAAACAGTTAATCAAGAATACACAGAAAATCACAAACATGCAAAAACTAAAACAAACCCTAACGAATCAAATTGATTACCGAGTTCTGTCGCCTCAACACTATCGCTGGAGAGAAGGGGAAACGGAGATTGCCGGTGGCTGAGGCAAGAGGCTCATGCTGGACGCTCGAAATCACTCGAAATCAGAAGAAGAACGATGAACCTCAGTGAACGGCGCGCTCAAACCCTAAAACCTTCGTTCCCAAATGAAACGCCCAAACAACCCTAAATTATTCTGACCCCCAAACGGGCCTTGCCCATTCTGTATCTCCTAAGGCCCTTCTATTTTTATTTGTTTCTAATTCTTTTAAAAACATCATTTTCCTTTTTTATGTATATATTTAAATTAACAAAACACAGCTTTTTTTGTTCACTAAATGCATTTTTCTTTTTTTTATTTTGTTCATATAGAAATTAATAAAATATTTTTTCTCTATACTCAAACTTCCCTTTTCTTTTTTTATATATACATAGAATATAATTTTTCTTAAGATTAATATTTTTTGTATATTAATATTCTAATACATAAAATACTTAAAAATACCTTTTTTTACATAATTTAAGTTCTTAACATTTAATAAAAAAGTTCTTTTTATATATAATAAACTCAAAAACACAAAAATACATTTCTTTCTACATCATATAATTGAAAACTTTTTAAAATATATCTTTGTACATAATAGACAAAATACATATTTTTTCTAATATTAAAATTCTTAAAACATTTAATTAACACACTTTTTGGTATATACTAAACGATGATACATTTTATTCACAATCTAATTAAAACTTGAGCATTTAATTTAAAAACATTTGTACATATTAAATATACAAATCAAAGATTCGTTAAAACACATATCTAGGTCAAATACCCTAATACGCTTTAATTTCACATTTCACACTTGTAAATAAATTACATACAATACATATACACACTTACACTTACACAATGCAAATCCATTCATATTACTCCTATACATTTGTTTATCTTATATTTGTATATTCGATATTTACATTTGATCGCACATTCGATTTGGTTGTAACTTATTGGATACTATAAGTCTCATCCCCTTTTGTACATTTATACCCCCACTCCTGGACACTATTTTGTAATAGCGTAGATTTTACATTCCGCAATTTACATTTTTCCAATTATACCATGGTTAGACCTAGGGTTTGTATGTACATAAAATCAAACGCTAGATAACCTAATACAAGACAAATACATGTAATCAATACACAATCACACTTGCACCCCCTAGGGTAATCCCACATGTTGCCTTCCAAAATGGGCCATGCTTGCACGTCGAGTATCTTTGGAAAAACAAAATCAAATGATCATAAGTCTCAAAGTGTTGCCTAAACGGAATTATCATAGTCCCTTCAAAGCAAATTGCCAAAGACACTTGGCATCATTGCACTCATGGTCCATACGATGACCCGTGCCCGTCCCGAATAAATTTCCTAAACGCAAGATTGTCCATCAAATTCAATGATGGAACAAAATTGTTAAAAGGGGTTAAAACATAAGAAAAACCTTTGAGTACAATAGGGTAGACAAAACTCTTAGTTACTTGAGATCAAACTCGCAAAAGCACTTGCCTTCTTTTCAAAAACCACAATCCACAACACTTTCAAACAAACTCTCAAAAACATTTGAAAACATCTTTTCGAAAAGATCCACACTTTTGTAAAACACTCAATCACGAGTCAAATACATTAGTTGCCTAAGACAAGGCATCTTCTTCCAAAATATTTTCAAAAAGCACCCACACACACACCATTTTCAAGCAATCGAAAAACAAGGCAAGTGATCTAAAAAAAACCAAGTAACTAAGAGCCCATGGATAACCATGGATGAAAAGGGTGCTAATACCTTCCCTTTTCATAATCTACCCCCCGAACCCACGAAATATCTCAAAAGGTTTTTGCTGTGCTTTTTTAACCTTTCCTCTAGGATAAAACAAAAAGTCGGTGGCGACTCTTGCTCAACCGCACAAGTGCGAATACGAATGCAAAACACTAGTCAGTTCTCCCACCGTATCACACCCTTAAAGAAAAATTGCTCAAAGATACTTGGCACCATTGCAATCATAGTCTAAACGATGACCCGCGCCCGTCCCTTTCACATCCTAACACAAGATTGTCCACCAAATGCAATGGTGGAACAAAATTGTTAAAAGGGTCAAAACATAGCAATAATCTTTGAGAACTTTAGGGTAGATAGCTCCAAAGTACTTGTCAACGTGCAAAACAAAAATGCTTGCCTATTTTTCAAACCACACTTTCAAAACAAACTTTCAAAAAAACCTTGAAACATCTTTTCAAAAAGACAAACACCTTTTGTAAAACATTCGAGTAAAGAATTGTTACAAGGGTAGCCTAGACAAGGCATCTTTTTCAAAACATTTTCAAAACCACACACAAAGCACCATTTCAAACAATTGAAAACCAAGGCAAGTTGATCTAAGCAAGTATCTAAGAGCCCATGGATAACCATGGATAGAAAGGGTGCTAATACCTTCCCTTTCTATAATCTACTCCCCGAACCCAAGAAAATATCTCAAAGGTTTTTGCTGTGCTTTTTAAACCTTTCCTTAGGATAAAATAAAAAGTCGGTGGCGACTCTTGCTCAACCGAAACATTTGCAAAAACAAACGCAAAACCATAGTCAGTTCTCCCACCGTATCACACAAGGCATCTTTTTCAAAACATTTTGAAAACCACACACACAAATCACCATTTCAAGGAATTGAAAAACAAAGACAAGTGATCTAAAACAAGTAACTAAGAGCCCATGGATAACCGTGGATGAAAGGGTGCTAGCACCTTCCCTTTTCATGATCTACCCCCCGAACCCATAAAAACATCTCAAAGGTCTTTCCTGTGCTTTTTGACCTTTCCTTAGGATAAAATAAAAACTCGGTGGCGACTCTTGCTAAACCGTAACATTTGCGAACACAAATGCAAAACTTCAAGTCAGTTCTCCCACTGTATCACAGAACTGGCGACTCTGCTGGGGAAATTTCTAAAAGTGGGGTTACCTTAGGGTTTTAGATCACCTTTACATGCTTATATTGTTTGCTTTGATTGCTTTACATTTTGGTTCTCTTGTTTGGGCTTGAAATCCTCTACCCGGATTTGGGGAAACATTCATAGGTAAATAGCAATACATTGTGGAAACTGTGCGGGGTATACCGACACGGTTGAAGCAATAGCTATATTAGTGAGACATATTTGTGAGTACCGGTAGCCTTTGAGTCAATCAAAGAGAATACGGGGACGCTGAGTGATGTCACCAAGCACTAATGAACTAGAACCTTACTTGACCATCTTGGCCTTTTATTAGGGGTAGTGAGATGACCGGCTTTGGTGCAGTCCGAAGTTGGTAGATACTCGATACTACACTCATTGAGGGTTGTTTTCTTGGAATATTTTGGTCGCCAGTTAAGTGGCTAAACCAAAACAATGAACATAGAAAATAATCCAGTGATATTGAGCTCCTTAGAACCCGGTTTCTATTTTAGGACAGGTTGAGCCAACTAACTTCAAGAGGGTACTTACCTACAAACCCCATGCAAGCCTAAACCTAAGGACTTGTCTGCTTTGTGTGAATATGATTGTCTGTATATATACTTGCTTACTTCTGCTTACATGTACATAACATCATAACATCATACCATAGCATTTTCAATAACCATTTCAAGGATCTGGAGGGTCTTTCGATGCAGGGTCACGTTGAACCAAATGTCTACCAAAGGGCAATAGGGTTTTCCTCTAAACAAACACTGCCAAAGATCAAGTGCGACAACTTGAATCAGGGGCTATGACCCACTCGACATGGTGAGCTTGATTCTCGTGTAAAGACATCCACCAATAACAAAGTTCTCCAATCAAAGATGTTGATCAAAGTTCAACCTCTAACATTTTTCTTGTGTTTACCCCACGAGATTCTTGAAAACATGCATTCACATATCATGCATTGCATCATAACAGGTTTTCCTTTTCAGGTTTCCTTATTCTTCCTACTGTTTATTTCAGTAGAGTTGGCTCTAGAGCAGACTATCAAGGACATCCAGGCTCAAAACTCTAAACTTCAAGAGATGTTCTTGAACCTATCCAAGGGACAAGAAGAGGTCAAGGCGCTCCTCATCAGGGGCATGATCGTGGGAAATCCTGGGGATGACAGAGATGACCAGTTGGAGTGGCTACAAACTGAGATAGCCATAATGAAGGTCCTCCACTTGAAATGACAAAGCTCGAACTGGGAGACTTTTGTTCCATTTGAATTTTCAAGTTGTAATTTCTTTTGTATTCAAACAATTATCTATTAATGTCAAACTTTGTTTCATTAATGCATTGCATATGTTTGTCTTGAATTCATCCACACGTTTTCACTATTCTTATACTGTCTTTATGATATTCAACTCTTGCTAAAAGTTACAAGCCTTTAGAGGGAGGATGACGAAACAATGCCATAATCTCATACAATATGCTTTTGGACAGACCTTGCTGACGATGTACAAACATTTCTTTCAAATCCTAAACACTGGAGTTATAAGGAAGATAATCCCTAGTCAACCCCTTCGAGCCAAAGAAGTAGGAGTTTTCTGTTTTTAAACAAATTGAAACCTTTGATTTAAACCTGGGGGCAGGGTAGTCTCTCAGTTAATTCAAAAAAAAGATGCACATTGAAGTCGCAAACTCTCAGTTCATAATACAACGAACAACATCAAAAGCATTCCTCTGGAATCAAAAGACAGTGGTGGTTCCTTATCTCATAGGCAGTCATTATCTCTCAAAAAAGAAAAGCCCACTAAGCCAAAACCTACAAAGGAGGCTTGAGAAAGCTGGGGCATCCCGCTGACTGTAATCTCGAAAATAGGAACAGTCAGGCAAAAGTTAGGGATACCAAATCAAAAGAACGAGGTCGCTACAAATCCTCAACAACATGAAAAATGTTGCAAAAATGACTTCCTTCCGACAAACTTAACTTGTCTGAACCATCACCAAAATGTCGTTCCAGACTCGTTTGGAGTTCAAATGCACAATTAACTGAGTTTAGGATTGAAGAACATCACGAAGAGCGGGTGGGTACAAATATACTTTGAGCCTTTATCCTTTGTTTCTTAAACCGTGAACCAAGCCACGTTACAACCCTTCAAAAGTCCTAACTGAAGCATGGGTTAGTTCAAAAGCATACTGTTACAAAAGGTATCCTGACTCCTGTAGGGCTTAGCCCTAAATCTTGTGTTGAATTTGTCTTATAAAAAGTTTTCTGCTAAAAAACGCATTTTTCAAAACTTCGAGACAAGCATAAACTTTGCATTATTTGAATATCACTGTTTGCATTTGGCTATTTGTTTGACAGCGGAGAAATTCACACAACGAGTATCCGATGAACGAAAACCCTCTCAGTGAACAAAATCACTTCAAAAAGGATGACACTTCCATTGACAAATCTCCTATCAACAAGGCGGCATGACATGTCACTATCCAACACACCTGGGGCAGTCCAGTCAAGATTCCAGGAAATCTCTCAAAGAAGTGCAGAGTAACCAGGGGCAAGTCTCCATCTCCGTCAATTGGGGCATTAAACGTCAAATCTCAGTTAAGGGTTACGTACAATTAAACATTTTCTGGCAATGTCACAAACACTTGCAACTAGGGGAAATGAAAAATCTCCCCAAAATCCTTCTCATAGGTTGATTCCCCAGCAAGAGTATAATCTCTGACCCCCTTTCCCCAGCTGAATCAAACTCAAGAATCCTCGAGGACTTCCCCCAACAAAGTCGTCACCTCTCTAGCAGACCAGCAACAGGGTTTATTTCCCCAACAAATGGTAGGATTCCCAAACTTAAGTTTGCCTCTCCGGCCACTACAAATCAAAGGACCACAACTCCTCTTCCTCAGTAGACTACTCTACAATCCCCAACAAGTTATTGTGAAACCTAGACCCGACCAGATATTAGTTCAACTTTGACTCCCCAGTAGAGCAATGGACAACCGAGACTCCTGAACTCTTTTCCCAAGCAGGAATAGACATTCTCACCACATAGTTTTCAATATTCCCCAACGAAGTTTCTCCTCAAACAACAAAATAGGAATCCCCGGTGGAAACATTCCAAGCAAAGATTGAAGACACACATACTCTTCAACAACAACCCAGGATTTAACGACTCCCCAACATTTGTCGAGGATTTATTTTCCCAGACAAAAGTACATTCATTAACATTTCGCATTTCATACATCCTATTTACATACATGATAAGTGCATACAATGCAATCACATTTACTTTGAGAACATCATGACATTGTGCATTTCATACATCATGAAATTGCATACAACTAACGTTTTACCTTTTTCAGAAAAAGGTCAATCAACAGATGGCTACCATCAACCTTTTCAAGTTCCAGATTATAACCTGAAACCAGACAGGACAATTATCTACTTGACCATCATGAAGCAACCCTACACCGGTTCCTTCTCAAATTCAGATGTAGTTTTACACGAACTCGTCATGAAGCAACCCTACACAGGTTCCTTCTTAGGAAATTTCAGATGAAGTTTTACACGGACTCATCATCAGGCAACCCTACACCGGTTCCTTCTCATTTCCAAGATGAAGTTTTACACGGACTCATCATCAGGCAACCCTACACCGGTTCCTTCTCTTTCCAAGATGAAGTTTTACACGGACTCATCATCAGGCAACCCTACACCGGTTCCTTCTCTTTCCAAGATGAAGTTTTACACGGAATCATCATCAGGAAACCCTACACCGGTTCCTTCTCATTTCCAAGATGAAGTTTTACACGGACTCATCATCAGGCAACTCTACACATGTTCCTTCCTTCCAAGATGAAGTTTCACACGTACTCATCATCAGGCAACCCTACACAGGTTCCTCCTTTCTAGATGAAGTTTTACACGGACTCATCATCAGGCAACCCTACACCGGTTCCTTCTCATTTCCAAGATGAAGTTTTACACTGACTCATCATCAGGCAACCCTACACCAGTTCCTTCTCTTTCCAAGATGAAGTTTTACACGGACTCATCATCAGGCAACCCTACACCAGTTCCTTCTCTTTCTAAGATGCAGTTTTACACGGACTCATCATCAGGCAATCCTACATAGGTTCCTTCCTTCCAAGATGCAGTTTAACACGGACTCATTATCAGGCAACCCTACACAGGTTCCTTCCTTCCAAGATGCAGTTTCACACGGACTCATCATCAGGAAATCCTACACAGGTTCCTTCCTTCCAAGATGCAGTTTCACACAGACTCATCATCAGGCAACCCTACACAGGTTCCTTCCTTCCAAGATGCAGTTTCACACGGACTCATCATCAGGAAATCCTACACAGGTTCCTTCCTTCCAAGATGCAGTTTCACACGGACTCATCATCAGGCAACCCTACACAGGTTCCTTCCTTCTAAGATGCAGTTTCACACAGACTCATCATCAAGCAATCCTACACAGGTTCTTTCCTTCCAAGATGCAGTTTCACACGGACTCATCATCAAGCAACCCTACACAGGTTCCTTCCTTCCAAGATGCAGTTTCACACGGACTCATCATCAGGCAACCCTACACAGGTTCTTTCCTTCTGAGATGCAGTTTCACACAGACTCATCATCAGGCAAACCTACACAGGTTCCTTCCTTCCAAGATGCAATTTCACACGGACTCATCATCAGGCAACCCTACACAGGTTCCTTCCTTCTAAGATGCAGTTTCACACGGACTCATCATCAGGCAATCCTACACAGGTTCCTTCCTTCCAAGATGCAGTTTCACACGGACTCATCATCAAGCAACCCTACACAGGTTCCTTCCTTCCAAGATGCAGTTTCACACGGACTCATCATCAGGAAACCCTACACATGTTCTTTCCTTCCGAGATGCAGTTTCACACGGACTCATCATCAGGCAACCCTACACAGGTTCCTTCCTTCCAAGATGCAGTTTCACACGAACTCATCATCAGGCAACCCTACACATGTTCCTTCCTTCCAAGATGCAGTTTCACACGGACTCATCATCAGTCAACCCTACACAGGTTCCTTCCTTCCAAGATGCAGTTTCACACGGACTCATCATCAGTCAACCCTACACAGGTTCCTTCCTTCTAAGATGCAGTTTTACACGGACTCATCATCAGGCAACCCTACACAGGTTCCTTCTTTCAACTTACAAAATTACAATTCAACAGGAATTCTTGGATGACATCTACAAGCCCATCTCCAACAGGATTCTATCACCTCTCTAAATGGCATCTTTAAGCCCATTCCCTCTACCATCACATCACCGAGTGCAAATTTCTTGGCACTCTAGTGTTCAATCATCTTCCACCTTCAAGTCACAAATGGCAGATTCACCAATCTAACTCTTCAGGTGTAAGAAGAATGAACAGGGGCAGCTGTTGTACCCCAAAATTTGCCCTCTCAATTCTCAAGGCTTTTCTCATAAAGATTCTTAGGATTTTAGCTTGCACAAGTGCATTAGGAATTTCCAGTACCAAAATTAAAAGGAAACTATCAAAAAGGGAGAAAATAGATAAAAATAACATTTTGACAAATTTGGAGGAAAACAGGTCTCCTTCGATTCTACATCCTTCGATTGACTCTTGGCCTCCTTCGATTTCTCAAAAGTGGCTGCTAGCGAGCCTCTTTCGCCTGGGCATGTGACTTCTTGTTGCAGGTTTCATTTGTGTCTTTTGCTGCCTGCATGCTTGCAATCGAAGGCCATGGCCTACTGGTCACATGTACCCCCTGCAAGGCAAGTCTTCGTTTGGGCATTCACCTTCTGTGTGCCTGGATGAAAACTTCAGTTGAGCAAGAGCCTCCTTCGAATGCAAATTGGATTACATCCTTCGTTTTTAGCAAAAGCCTATTTCGAATGCAACTTGGATATGTCCTTCATGTTGAACTCTAAGCCTCCTTCGAATGCAAGTTTAGGTACATCCTTCGTTTTGAGCAGGAGCCTCCTTCGAATGCAACTTGGGAATACCCTTTGACTCAGAAGCCAGGAACCTCCCTCACGCTAAAAGGCAATGACTCCCTTTATGTTTGTTTCGATCCACATGCTTCGATTGGGAAACATTGCTTCCTTCGAACACGGACTTTCGATTGGGAAATATGTTTGCTTCGACCCAGGCTTCGATTGGGCAATATGCTTCCTTCGAGCATGAACTTTCGATTGGGCAATATGTTTCCTTCGAGCATGAGCTTTCGATTGGGCAATAGCTTCCTTCGAGTTAGCTTGTTTCGACCACAAGCTTCGACTGAGGCAAAGGCTTCCTTCAAACAGGTGTGCTTCGATCTCACTCTTGCATTCGACTCAAGACCAAATCTCGTTTGCCAGGCTATGTTGCGTCCAAATCTTTACATAATAAGAAGTTTGTACAAGGGTTTTAAACTTTGTCTTTTAGATACCACTATTCTTGGTTAAAGGCTACATGCTCTTTCCTTTCACAGAGAGTACTTTAGTCACAAAATCAGCTTTCAACCTGATTTTGGTCTGAGAACAAGCAACGTTAGAAGCATAAGTCACATCTTCTGCACCCCAACTGTCAACAGGCCCCCCACATGTACTTTCACGTTACCTATTATTTTATTGTTTTGCAAGGCTGGCTGCTTCAAACATGTCCATTATTTTTCTCTATAAATAGAGGAATTTTTGCAAAGGCAAGAGAGGATCTTTGGACTAGAGGAACGAATCCCCCAAATTTTCTCAAACACAACAAAACTCTCAAGTTCATCAACACTTTAGAAATCAAAACCCAGAATCCCAAACATTCTTCTCTTTCGATTCTGAAGAACACCCCACACATAAAAGTTTGTTCAAACTCAAAGACAACCTTCTGTGACAACCCTTCGAACCAAAAGCAAACCCCCTGTGACTATTCTTCGAATTCCAAAAACGTCCAGGTAGCAGTTCAAGTTCGAATCCCACATCCATTCAAGGCTTGAAGCAAGGTAAGTTATTCTTACCTTTGAACTTTTCGTTTCATGACATAACATATAAATAATCTTTTTGTTCGTTTCAAACATGTACATACCATTGTTCCTTTCGTTTCCACCCTTTTAACATGTTATTTTTCAGAGCTAACCCTTTCATTTTTTTGCTTTCTATTTACCTGAACTTGCTTTAACTGTTAAACTGTTTACCAAATAAATACTAGCATGGCCTCAAGCCATGTTTCCATTTAATGCTTTAAATGAAAGAAACAGGAAACAGGAAATAGGAAATGAAGCTTCTGGTTTCTATCCTCTTTCTACAGGTCGAACGAAAGAGACAACCAGGAGTATGAAACGAAGCCTTTGGTTTCCACACTGACTTCCAGGCCCAGCCAGAGACACACTCACACTGATTTCACTGGCCCAATCGAAGAAGGCAACAAGGCAGAAAGGCCCAGCCAGAGGCACACTTGCACTAAGTCCAGGCTCAGACGAAAGGCACTCCCATGCTGGTGCCAACCTCCAATCGAAGTACATGACCTGACTGGTGCCAAAGCCTAATCGAAAGACGTGACTTTGCTGTTGCCAACCCCAATTGAAGGAGGCCAACAAAATGCAAATCGAAGGGTGCTCCTGCCTGAATCGAAAGACACTCATTTTTCTTACTTTTATCATATTTTTTTCCTTCATATTTTTTATGCCTTTCAATATGGTTGTAATAGCGTAGGATTTTATCTTTCTACTTTTTATTACTTTTATACAAATTCTAGTAACTAGGTGTGTATGGCAAGATAAAGCAACAAGTAGACAACCCCTAATCAAAGATTAAATGCATGCAATAAAACACACTTTGCACACTTAGGGTAATCTCACTTGTTGCCTCGGAAAATAGTCATGTCCCTCGAGCATGGGAGTTTTAGCAAAGACCCTCGATAAAAGATCGTAGTCCCTCGATGACCCTCGATGTTGGCTTCGGTAAACGATCTAGTCCCTAAAACGACATTGCTAAAACATCCCATACATTGCCTTCTATGACTATACAAACGTCCCAACACCCGTCCCGTTCAACATCCTAACACAAGGTTGTTCACCAAATACAATGGTGAAACAACACTATTAAAAGGGTTAAAAACATAAGAAAGATCTTTTGAGTAAAATAGGGTAGACAACTCTTAGTTACTTGATCAAACTTGCAAAACATCCTTGCCATTTTTCAAACACACATCACAACACAACTTCAAAACAACTTTCAAAAACATTGAATTATCTTTTCAAAAAGACAAACACCTTTGTAAAACATTCAAATAAGAATTGTTACAAAGGTTTCCTAGACAAGGCATCTTTTTCAAAACATTTTCAAAACCACACACACAAAGCACCATTTCAAGCAATTGAAAAACAAAGGCAAGTGATCTAAAACAAGTAACTAAGAGCCCATGGATAACCATGGATGAAAAGGGTGCTAGCACCTTCCCTTTTCATAATCTACCCCCCGAACCCACGAAAACATCTCAAAGGTCTTTCCTGTGCTTTTTGACCTTTCCTTAGGATAAAATAAAAAGTCGGTGGCGACTCTTGCTAAACCGCAACATTTGCAAACACAAACGCAAAACTTCAAGTCAGTTCTCCCACCGTATCACACCCACAAACCAATTTATGAAGATGAAACTATTCCCTCTCTCCTGTTGGTTTAAACCAAACCAAGTATGCCGAACTCTTCGAACAAACCTCTGGTTACCACTACTTGATTTCACTAACTCTTCGTTCTACAAATATTTCACTCGGCTGATTTCAATCATAAGGCTTTTGACCCCAAATCTTTCTTCATAATACCACTACTTGATTGAGCAAACCCACTGTTTCTCAACCCTTTCACTCGGCTGAATCCAATGAAGCAAATACTTGTGCAAAACCCCCCACACCAAACAAAATCTTGGAGGATAAAACCCTAACAGTTTTATTTAAGAAAAACCCACTCAATTATTAACCCAAATCTGAAATCAATCTTCAACTTGAATTTTATCACCACAGCTCCACAACTTGATTGTTATGTGTAATCGTTGAAGAATGCAAGGAGAGGACGAAGATGATGAGAAATTGGTATATATATTTCACTTTTTCCTGTTAACCCAAAATGATGAAAGCCAATCAATATTTATATGCTAGAAAATATTTAAGACGAAAAACATGGCTGAAGATTAGTTGAAAACAACGAGCGATCGACCCATGCAAAAGACCCACTCGATGCGAGCTATCCCGAGCATCGTAGGATAACCTTTGGAAAAGTGACACGTTGACCGCAACAGGGCCTGAGTCGACACAAATAGAAAATATTGTACTCCCAGTATGAGTTGATCAGAAGGGTTGGCGTGAGTAGTCTCGAGCTTGATGCGATGACCTTCTTAAATCTATGAGTCGACCTAACTTTTGCACGAGTCGACACAAACAGTAAAAACACCAAAAATGTTTGTTCTGAAAGATTTTCATGGCAACCATTCCACTAGCAAGTTTGTCCATTGAGCTAAACTAGACAAATAGCATGTTTTGATATCATTAAAACAATGATAGAAGAGCCTTGTCCTTACAATGATTTCATTGATTGTAGAAGATTGGGATCAAGCTTTCCAAAATGTCCAAATGCATGAAAAGATGATGCTTGAGCTAGGAGAATCGAAGAGATGAAGTTAGGCATTCAAAGTTGCATTAGAGGTCCATTTTGTGACAAGTTCATGATCAAATCTCAAAGTCATACCATGCAATCTTGCTTTTTAGGCCACATTACCCCTTCATCTTAACTTGATCAGAGATTTACACGAAATTTTGGTTCATTACACAAAGATTTGAAGCTTTAACCATTTGATAATGCCATTTTAGGATGAAAATGTAAAAAGCTTGATATCCATTTTCATAAAGCCAAATTTAATCACAAAGTCAACTTATTAAGCCTCTAACTTGTTTCTTTTGCTCATACAAAATGCAAACATCATAATCAAGACCTCTAAAAGGTGTCAACAACCCTAGAGAGCTTGTACCTTTGTCTTATAACCATGGATTTGCTTGAAACCACCATTTGAAATCCAACTAAACCTAAACTCCATATCTTTCAAACTTGTTCAACTCTCAATCTCCCAATGTTTTTCCTATAAATAGAGGACACTTCACAAGCCCAAAATACACCCCAAGACCCTTAGAAACTCAGAGAAACTCATAGAAAAATTTTGAAACTCCATAAAAGCTTCAAGAAACCATTTCTTCTAATTTCTCTCATTTTGTCATACTTCAAATTTGTCCTCCTTATTTCTAGAGTCAAATTATTTTAAAAATTATATTTTTATAAATTTCTTTGGTTTATGTACAATAATATTTTAGGTTTTATATTCAATTTATTTTTCCATTAATATATATATATATATATATAGTTCTTAAAATAACAAATATTTTCCCACCCTTCATATACTTTCAAATGGTTCCTTATCACAAATAAACGAGTCATCACAATTTGTAAAGAGGTAAGACTTTTAAGTATAAGGTCACTGGTTCGAATCTCACTTGCTATATTTTTAACATTTTTCCTTTCATTTGTTAATAATTTTATTTCCATTTTTAAATCATAAAATTGCAATTTATATTATTTTAATTTCAATATTCGTTTTATTTTTTATTTTAAGGCATTTTCAAAAATAATTATTTATTTGATTTTATGCACTTTTTACCAAAATTGAATGCAAAAATTATAATAAATACCAAAAATATTTTATTTTCTGGTTAATTGTTTTTCATTGGTCAATTTGTGTCAACCTGTGTCATATTCAACTTTTGATCGGTCAACTTGCTAACCAAGATAAAATCATAAATTTTAGGCTTTTTATTATTTGGGTAATTTCATTTTCTATCAATTTAACATAATTTTCCACTCTATAAATAGTCATCAATTTTCAAAGTTCAAGACATCAACAATCTCTTTCAATTTTTCTACACACTTTCACAATCCACGATATTCACAAACTTTGCAAGTTTTCAACTTTTTTACACACCTTTTTCAAACCTTTTTTGAAACTTCTACTCTTTTTATCGACAATTTTAGCCAATGATTTTCATATAAGGCCCCTCCCTATTATTTTCAATTCTATCATTTTTTTAAAAATAAATTTCAATACGTTTGTTTCAACCATATGATGATATCATCTAATGCTTATCTATTTTGCTTTTTTTTTGTTAAATTGTTTTCATACCAAGAACAAACCAATTTTCACAATTAACCATTTTATTTTATTTCTCATGTAACCATTTATGTTAATAATTTTTACTAACCGTGTTAGTCTCACCTAACAATTGCCATCACCCTTTTGTTATCAAATTTCAAATCAACAATTGTTAGAAATAATTTATATTTTAGGAATGTCTTGTTGACTAAGTCTGTTAGAGGGTATTTTAGTATTTTATTATACTCTAATATTGTGTATAAATACCTTAGTAGTAGGTAAGTCAATGTATTCATTACTCCTTATTTTGTAGCCATCATTTAATATATTTCTTTTGTCTTTCATTTCTCCTTTATGCACCAACAATTGGTATCTAGAGCTCTAGTTCGAAATCCATGGGGAAACACGAGTAAACAATAAGGTGTTGTGTGATTGAGAATCATATTTTTTCTGATTCTGTGGGATTTGAGAAACACTGTGTGTTAGTGAATTTTGAGTGAATTGCACAAGGTTAAAGATGAACAGAAATGGCGATATCAGTTCCAAGATTCTAGTGTTTGATGGCAAAAACTGGAATCATTGGAAGATCCATATGCGTGTGTTGTTTGGTTCTCAAGATGTGTTAGATCTTGTCACCGATGGCTATGCTTCATTAGTAGCAGACACGACGGAGGCACAAAAGACAACACATAAGGAGATAAGGAAGAAAGATCATAAAGCATTGTTCTACATCCATCAGTGTGTGGATGAGAATGTGTTTAAGAAGATTGTTGACTCTGAAATAGTAAAGGTTGTGTGGGACACACTAGTAAGATGTTACGGTGGTGATGCATCAGTGAAGAAGGTGAAGCTTCAGTCCCTAAGAAAGAAATATGAGAATCTCAACATGAAGGATAACGAGAAGGTTTATGAGTACATCTCTAGAGTGATTCTGATCACTAATAAGATGAAAGCTTGAGGAGAAACCCTTCCTGAAAAAGTAATCATAGAGAAGTTATTGAGATCTTTAACTTCTCAGTTTGATTAAATTGTGGTATAAATTGAACATTCCAAAGATCTGAGCACCATGAGAGTTGAAGAGTTGCAAAGTAGTCTAGAGGCGCATGAGTTGCGTATGACTGAGAGAACTTCTGAGAGGGAAGTAGAGCAGCGTGCTCTAAAAGAGACTTCTAGCAAGAAGTATTAGAAGCAAACTTGGTTAGAAGCCAGAAAGAAAACTAATGGTGGCCAGAGGTGAGAAGCTTTAACCTCTAATAGGAAGAAGAATGTCCAGAAGGGAATGGAGAAGTCTAACAAGAAAAATGTTCAGTGTTACTGTTGCAAGAACTTTGGCCACTTTGCTAAAGATTGTTGGTAAAACAAAGAAGAAGCAAAAATAGCCACAGGAGATCCAAATGATGAACCTGTGCTATTAATGGCTTATGAATCTAATGAGGAACCTGTGAGATTTTCATTTTCTGATTCTGAAGGGGAAAAAGACGACTCTGAATATTATGACTCTGAAGGAGTATTTGAATATGAGTCAAAATCAGAAGATGACGCTGGAGATTCTGAAGATGAGTCAGAATCTGCGGTTTCTGAAGATGACTCAGAGTTAGAAGATGACTTTGAATTTGAAGACAAGTCAGAATCCGAAGGTGATTCTGAGTCTGAAGAAGAACCAGAAGATGAGTTAGAATCTACAAGAGATTCTGCTTCTGAAGATGAGTCAGAACTTGAAAGTTCTGAAGGTGAGTCAGAGTCAGAAGATGAAGAATATTCTGGAGACTATAAGGATGAGTCAAATGGTGAATCTGATTCTGCTCCAGATTTTGAATCTGGTTGTGATCATGCTTTTAGAAGGGAAAACTCTGAATATGTAGGTTCTGGAGGACAAGCTTCTGAAGATGATAATGTTTCTGTAGAAAATTATGTCTCTGAAGGTGGACCTTCTGAAGGAGGAGCTTCTAAAGGTAATCCATCCTTTGACGGTGATCATGATTCTAAAAGTGGAATTTTTGAAGGCAGAGCTTCTGAAGGTGATCCAACTTTTGAAAATGGTATTTCTGAAGGTAGTGGTTATGAACAAGGTCTAGAAGCTAACAAAGGTGGAACTTCTGGTGGTAGTAAAACTTCTGAAGAAAGTCCAGAAGGAGATATTGTTTCAGAATTAGAGGGAGATTTTGAACAAGTTCAGAGGCCACTTAGAGTCAGAAATATACCAAGGAGATTTGTAGAGTTTGACAAGTTGCAAGATACTGAAGGGACTTTGAGGTATGGAGTGTCATTCCCTTCTAGTGTTAGATTAGATGCATAGCTGGTATGCTATTCAAACTCTTATTGGTATGAAGACAGGGTTACCAGAAGAAATACTTCTGGATATTTTTGTTTGTATCTGGAAAGTCCTATTTCTTGGTGCTCTAAGAAGTAACAGATGGTTGCGTTGTCAACCTGTGAAGCTCTCAAGAAGAAAGTGTGACTGAATGCCATGAAAGAAGAACTTGAAACTTTAGAAAGAAACAAGATTTGAGAGTTATCTGAGCTTCCAAAGGAGAAGAAAGCCATCAATGTCAGATGGGCTTTCAAGCTGAAACTTGTTTTTCTGAATGGGATTGCACACTGTAGCAACCAGAAACAACTAGCAGATGTTCTGGTGAAGGATGTCAAGACTGAACACTTTATCCGTTTAAGGGATGAAATTGGTGTTGTCAGCTTTGTGTAAATATAAATTAAGGGATGGTGTTGGAAATAATTTATATTTTAGGAATGTCTTGTTGTCTAAGTCTGTTAGAGAGTATTTTAGTATTTTATTATACCATAATATTGTGTATAAATAGCCTAGTAGTAGTTAGGTCAATATATTCATTGCTCCTTATTTTGTAGCAATCATCTAATATATTTCTTTTGTCTTTCATGTCTTCTTTGTACACCAACAACAATTACACACCAGTAACAACACCTATCATTATCGCATTCATTATCCTTTCAAAACCAAAAATCTCTGTCTTTTCCCCCTTCTTTTTTCAATACAACCTCACATAACTACGAACACCATATGAACCTGAAAAAACAATTTTCAATCTCTAACTTATCAACACTAATCCAACAATTACACCATTAACAACTCTCAAACAAATTCCATTTATACTACCAGAATTATTTATCCCCAAATATACGTTGACAATAAGAAAAACATTAATCTCATCAATACAACTAGTGTAACTTGTTTTTTTTTTGTAGAAAAAGAAAAAAACGGCAACCAGAATCGGAAAAGAAACTCAAAGCTTCAAAACACAAATCATCGTTGTAGAACTCCGTTAATACCACCGTCGAGAGCCTCTGCAATCTTCTTCTCTCTAAACACAACAACCGTTCAGACCTGCAACACCATAGATCTCCTCCACCGGCCACACAACACCGAACGACCACCACTGGAATCTGCATAATCACACTGAAATCGTACCACTCCACAGCGATGAAACCACACTCTGGTTTCGACAATACGGTCCAACTCATGACCAAACTCCCTCCGATCTTGAAACCGTACATCGCTTCACCAAACACGAGCATAAACACTACGCTTGTATTCGTCACCACGCTGAAACCTCACCGCAGTCAGAACCCAGCTGGCTGATCTCCTCCATGGTGCGGCCACGCACAATCACACAAACGTTTAGACGGACATCCTACGATTGCCACGAGCGGCATAGAATGCCGTCACCGCTGCTATCCATGAGAACCACCACCCAAGTTCCCTCTTTTCGCTTTTCATTATGGTTATTGTATTTCCTGCCGTTGAAATTGTGAAAGAGACAAGAGAATTTGAGAGGATTTTGTAGTGTTTTATCTTTGAGAAAATAATAAAACACGCACATTGATTTTTCTTAACCCCTAGTAATTAAGTAGTTGACTTAATGTCTTACCGATTAATTATTTAAATAAAAAATATTTAAAATTCACCAATAAATCAAATGAATTTCTTCGTCCCACACGATTCAATTCTAATAAGTATCAACTTCTTATAAAACTCAATTTCTTCGTCCAACATGATTTAATTCTATTAAAGACCAACTCTTTATCAACCAACTTAACTTAAAACAAAAAACAAAAACCATTTTCCTCCTAATATAATCAAATTCTAGACATTTTCAATAAATGATTGTCAAGTTACTTTAAAATCAAATACCAAACTTTGTCTACCATCACTCAGTTTTCAAACTCTGGCAAGTTCAAAAATCATTCGAAAGCAACTTAACACAGTCCTATAAAAAATACTAACCAAACACCTTCAAACTACGTAGGACTCTGATTCCTCTCATCTTCCAATGAGAGATACATAGGCACACCGCTGCGAGACCAATGCAAGTCCACTAACTAAAAGACTTAATTTTCTCCTTGTTTACTATATATGATAAAATGAATAAATAAAAAAATATCCCCCCATAAGTCCTAGAGCTAAAAAGGATCCAGTTGAGTACAAGGGAGATAAACGGTGCCTAACACCTTCCCTTTATGTAATTAACTCACGAACCCATCAATCTCTAAACAATTAGGGTTTTCCGTTCCTTTCCCGTCCTTAGGACAAAAATTAGTGGTGGCGACTCATATATATTTTTACGGTTATGACACCTCTTACAATTTCCTTGCAATCTAACCATAATCACCATCAACACATCATAGGTGGGTGACTGTATGCATTAGATCACCTCTGGAACATCCCAATCACTTCAACCAACTCACTTATTTTCACCTTGCAACTTGAGTTAGCCAAAGAGATTCAGACACTTTCAAAGCAAGGTAACCATATCATTGCATTCCTGGAAGTCCAAGGAAGCTAAGAGCATCATTTTGCATCATTGAAAGTGCTTGAAAGAAGGCAGCAAACCTGCTCTGCTAGGTACAATTTTTCAAACTCGAAACCCATCATACATGCATCATCAATGTTTAATTCCTGAAGCAAAAATGTAGTTTATGATGTGTTGATGATAAACCATATGTCTATTGGAATGTATCATGCTTGTGTGATGAATCTCGTGTGACTGAACTTGATTTAGGGTTTGTAGTTTTGGGTAAAATTATTGAGTAGTGGTTAATATAAAAATTATGTTTATTACATTTTTGAATTCCTGATTAAATTCTGAGCAACTTTCATGTTTATATTTTTGAAAATGATTGAGAAATGAGAAAGTTACAAATCACACCATTGATGGCGTCATGAGGTTGAAAATTAAGTGGGTGGCGCACAATTTTCATTTTCAAATATTTGTTTTATAATGTATTTAATGGAAGTGAAATAATAAACGGATAAGGGCGTAGCACCACTGGTCAAGAGTTTGTGTGTGAAGAGAAGGGTCTAGGGTTCGAATCCCCCTCGCCCAGACCTTTTGTGTTATTTTTTAAATGCATTCATTAACTTGTTTCACATTTATTTAACATGATAAATGTTTTTAACGCCACAAGCATGTGGCCTAATGGCCATGTTTTGGAACTGTGAACAAGAGGGCTCGAGTTTAAGCCTTGTCAGCGATAAGTCTTTCTTTTTATCACTTGTTTTATTCATTTTTCTCCCACCTTCTTTTTATTATTTATACATACAAATTAACTAATTTTGAGCTGATTTTTTTGCACACTCCTTATTCATTCCCTCTATTTTGTGAATATATTAAAAGTTACCAAAAATAATATTCATTTTACCTATTTTCATTTATTTAAAAACTAGTCCTTTTTATGTGTTTTTTAAAATACTTTTGTGATACTCTTTTGATTGATTCTTTTACTTACTTGGTCATTTATGCTTATATGACTAAAGTATGCTTTAATTGAGTTTCATTTGAGGTTGATGACTTGATTAAATTGATTCCACCTAGGGTTAGTGCTCCATGAATTTTATGTTCAACTTGAGAAGCCAACTCTCTCCAGTCTTGAGCATATTCCTTGAATGACTCCTTGTCTTTCTGAGAAAAGATCTGGAGTTAGCGATGATCAGGAGTCATATCAAGGTTGTACTTATACTGCTTCATGAAGGCATCTACCAAATATTTGAAGTTGTAAATATGATTCTTCTCAAGCCCCATGTACCATTTGAGGGAAGCTTCACTCAAACTATCCTGAAAGTTGTTGATAAGCAGTTTCTGGTTGCTGGTGTAAGCAGCCATCAGAACAGGTCGGTCCGCCCAACCATGTTTTCTTATGATATGTATGTCATGTCGGTCGATTAGTGTGAGTACACTGTCGACGCGTGTTTCTAACTTTAGTTTTCTGTGTCTAGAATGGCCGAAAGAAATGATGCTGCACTTGCTGCTGCCTTACAGGATGTTGCTCAGGCTGTGAAACATCAGCCCAATGCTGGTGGGAATGATGGATCTCATATTTTGGATGTTGTACCCCAAAATTTATCCTCTTCATTTCGACTTTAATCTGGCTTATATTTCATCATCATATGCATACATATCATTGGTTCTATGGTTATGGGATCAAGGTATTTCAGATGAGCCTCGATAAATTGCAAGAGACGTTTATATCGTCAATAAACGCTCTCATGATATTTTTTATGCTAATAATCGGTTCGCCATTTCGCAAGGGCTCAGGTATTCAAAAATTCACAAGACCAATCTGGTTCTTCATATACATGTGTTCTTTCGCCAAGATATCCCTGGTGACGTATTCTCAAATTCATGTGTGGCTCGAGAGCCAATTATTTGAAGAGGGTCTCCGAATGTGCAAGTTGTTTCGAAGAAATACAGTGGAAAAGTATGTTGAAGGTGCAGTTTTTGGACACTAAAAAAATTTATAACTCAAAGATCGTTACTTGTTTTGAGCCCGTTCCGATGGCCAAAATAACTTCTCGATGTCCTCTTTATTTTTGTCTCTCACGGCCGTAAGCTAATTCTGCTCAGAAGGTCTCCAAAATTGTGGATTTATCAAGTGTGTTCGCACAGGAAAGTTATGGCAAATGTTTATCTGCACCATATTCAAAAAATCATAACTCGGTCAATTTTTATCGTATCGAGCCTGTTCCAATGGAATTGTCTCAAAAATTGAGTTAGATAAATTTTGGTTTCTATTTCCACGAGCAAAAGGTACACCGAAATCTTCCGTTTTTGGCCCGAAGTGTGTGCAACTCTCTGAAAATTCTGAAGCTGGGAATTAAAGTTGTCTGAGGCAAAATGTTAAAATTTCATAACTAAATTACCGTTTATCCGATTGAGACCATTTTCGGACAGAAGTTCATTCTCAATATTGGCCATTTTGGTTTCATATTTCAACTTCATAAATCGCACCGAGGCCCCTGCGAATTTGACCTGAATGTGTCAGGCTCTGATGATTCAAAAGTTTGCACTTTGCTTTGTGGTTATTAGAGGCCTATTAACCAAATCCACTCAAACGAGGTTGACACTATATATTCTTATTCATTCTAATTTCTAGGAGGAGACTCTCATAATTCACAAATTCTGACAAACACTAAATTTCTTTTCTCCAAATTCTCTCAAAGATCAAATCAAGGTTCTACAACTTTTTCATCAAGAACACAACAACAATTTCATCAAGATCCAAAAAGTCAAATTCAAGAGCAATTCTTCTCCGATTGTTGATCCGTTCATCACGATCTCTATACCTAAGCCTCCTCTTCACTTATATCAGTGAGTTTTCTTGAATTAAGCACTTTTTAAAATAAGTGATTATTTTAGAAGCACTTTTTGATCAAGCATGAATTGGATCTAGATTGAATTTTGAATTGAGAATATAGATCCGAGCCTAGAATTGTGAATGGGTTTCGTAATCATGTTTAAATCCGGAATTGGATAGTTGAATTAAGTGCTTATTGATTTAAGTTGATTCTCATGAAAGTGCTTAATTGATGAAACAAATTGATGATGTTGCATGAAGTTTAATGTTGATCTTAATCAATCATGTGTAGTTTGAATCTAGACCTTGAATGATGCAAAATAATATGTTGAATGTGTGGAGATTTTGTGTTTGATCAAATGCCTAAGCCTTGAACAAATCTCAAAAAATTGTTAAAAGCTGCTTTCTGCCTAAAGGTAACGGGTTACCCAGTTATGGTAACCGGTTACCCTAAAGTCAATAGCGTTTTCTCATATTTTTGGCCTATGGTAACCGGTTACCCCAAGTCAATAGCGTTTTCCTTCTGTTTTGGCTTATGGTAATCGGTTACCCAGTTATGGTAACTGGTTACCCCAAGCCAGTAGCAAATTTCTAGAATTTTCAAAATTTGGTAATCGGTTACCCAATTATGGTAACTGGTTACCCAAACAAAAACATCAATTTTTGATTTGATTTATTGCATGTTTTTACACTTTACCTTGTTAATTCTAACTCCTTTTGTGAATTATTTGCAAGGTACATTGTTAGGCTTTCAACCTTTAATTAACACTTGATTATCAGTTGACAGACACTTTATGTGATCACTTATTAGTGAAAGTTTGCGTATGATGCGCAAATGATATCATTCTTGCATAAATCCTATTTTTGTGCAGGTACCCTGGTATTAGATGAATGTGTCCGCTACATATTCCACCGTGTGATAGTTATTTGTATACTATATGGAATGTATTTCATGCAGGTACCCTGTCATCATACGGATGTGTCTGCTAAACATTCTACCGTGTCATTGTTATTTTGTATCTTGTATGGATTGTAATTCGTGCAGGTACTTTGTTAATGGTGCGGGAATGTCCGATACATATTCCATGCCATGTGCTCAAATTTTTTGTGCATTGTATTATTATAATTGTGTCTAGATCGATATCTGGTGTATGTGTATTTTGGTACTCGGATGTGTCCTCTACACATTCTGATTTTGATTGTTGATACTTTGACGCATATGCTGCTGGTATTTTTCCTTTGTTGGTGCTAGAAGCTCGTGAAGTTTTTCGTGTTTCTTTGTTATTTCTTAGCATCTACGAATTGTTATTTGTTTGGTACACCTCTTTTCTATATTCTCTCTACATTTTACTGCTTTCTAGAGATCATGAAAAATAGGGATTTTACCATTTTCCTTGCCATGTCAAGTAGGGTAGAGATGTATGAAGGGGATCTCTGTTGCTGATATATGTCAGGAATCCCTCTGGTTTATTTAAAGACCTATTTAAGGAAATTCCACATATGTGACTTATTTTTTACTTGTGTTTGTTTAAAATCCTACCTTTAAAGTAGGTATTTCACACGTGTGTTTACATTTATGCCCGCATCTATCCCCCCATCCCTTATTGAAGTCCTCAAAAGGAGGCGAGTGGAAAGGGTTCACAATCAACCCCCACACATTCTAGCCCATGTCATCTATTGCTCACATTGTACATTGATGCTTTAGATTTTTGCAGATCATGTATATCGAGTTGGTCATATGGAAAAGGGTTCGGTCTCAACCCCCACACTTTGTCAGGAGTTCGCAATGGCCATTGTTGACACTCCGCTACCCGCTTGTTTGCTTCGGGTGATCCGCTCCCCTTAACTAAAGCATTTATCTTCTTTTTTTACTTCATCTCACTCCCACTTGTTTGCTTTGGGTGATCCGCTCCCCTTAGATAAAGCATTTCTCTTCTTTTATTTTACCCCATGTCATGTTTGACGTGCTTTTTCCAAAGCATTTGTTTGCTTATTTGTTTGCTATGCCATGCTCCCCTAGGATTGTTCGCGTAGGTTAGTCCTCTATCTAGACATTAAGACCGTTATCCATGTATGTCTACTTAGTTAGACACTTCCCCTTTCATCCTTGACATAGGGACATCATTGTATGATGACACTAGGGCCAAAGATTATGATAGTCTCCGTTAATTATTTTCTTTTCTTTTGCATATTGCATTTAAGAATAAAACTTTTTTCTCAGCAAATGCATAAAACATCTAAAAACTTTCAAATCCTTCTTTAAACTAAAAAACATCAACCAATGAAAATTTTTTCTCGCATGTGGGCATTTCATTGACTTTAAAAAGGATATGTTACTTCCACTCTATGCAATACAACATGTAATTCCCCAAGGGACGGGTTGCACCATGTCTACCTCCTAAGAGTCGCAAACGTAACATCATCCGCCTTCGGGAACTTATTCTTTTGAAAGCATCTGAATAGGTGAAAGCGTGTTATTTCCTTTCCACTACAGATGTGTGAGTCTCCAAGGGTCGAGTAGCAGGTGGAATAGGAATTTAGCATTGTTCATTAAAAAAATACAAACAAACCAAAATATGTGAGCCAAACTACAGTAACTCTGATTCCTCAAAAAGGATACGTAGTCATTGGGGTAGGGCCCAAGTGAGCACAACATTATTTTTCCTACATTATTTTCTCTTTTATTTTGCATGCATTCCCTCTTTGAATTTTCTTTTAGCTCGTAAGTTTAGATTCGAACACACCCTTAGATAAACAACAAGAGTGGATACCGTAGAGTACTACGGGCATATTGGGTGCTAATACCTTCCCCTCGCATAATAGACTCCCTTATCCGATCTCTCGGTTGTTTGATCATGATTTCACCCTTCTTAGGTTTACTCTATGTTTACCTTTCCCTTCCAGTGGGATAAAAAATGTTCGCTGGCGACTTCATTGATTTCATGATGATTTGTTCAGCCGGTTGTTTCAGTTGACGACTTCACTAGGGAACATATTGACCTATTGCTGGTCCATCCTGGAGTCAATATTATCTCTTGTTTGCTTTTTTTTGGGTGTTTATTTTTATGCTTTACATTTTTTTATTCATAACTGTCTATGTGAGCATATATGTGCATTGCATTTTATCGCTTTCCATATGCTGGTGGGACTGCTGTGCAGGTTCTGTTCATGTTGGGTGGGTGTTACAAGAGGTAAAAGGCCTAATACACAGGCCAAATGATTACCATAGGAACCCTAGGAATAGAGTGGAACATGATGGCTAGTTGATCTTGATTGGCTAGTACGGTCATGTCATCCATGCTCAGTTGAGGTACAAATGAGGTGATATCGTTTCACGTAGGTGTTTCAGCGATAGTGGCCTCAGGAGGACCCATGATATTAAGTTAGCCTTGCCTTACCCTGACCTAGTTTTGACCCGTGAGTGGGGCGGGAATATATCTTACAGGTACAAATGGTGACGGTGTTTAGATGGTGACTGTTACGTTCTGTTGGTGACCTGGTTCTTTGGTTATGTTTTGGATGTTTGATCCTGATATATTCAGCATGTTAGGAAACTATATAGCAATTATTCAGCAGATTTATACATCAGTTATCCATAGGATTGTACAGATGTTATCCGATTGTATAATTGTTTTCCATGTTGTGCTGAACTTTTGAACCTATGGTGTTGCATTGCATCAAACATTTTAAGAGTTTATTTCTCTTATCATCCAAGCATTTTCATCAATTTCATTCATTTTAGCCTGAATATTCATTGCAACCTGGTTTCTGATTTAGAATTTCAAGATCACAAGATTGACTTCCTAACATCGTTGTCATCATGGATCAACTTCAGACATATATAGCTGTGATGGGAACACGTACGGAGACTCAGATAGGCCAATTCATGCAGCTTATTCAGAACCTCTCCCTTGGACGAGAAGAGTTAAGATAGAATGTTCATAGGGCCGTGGTTGTTACTATTGATCACATTAATCCACCAGGTGTTAATCTTAACCGAAGAGAGGTTCCTTTGAGTCAGAATGTCAAGAATACCATTCAGATCCTTGTCAATGGAGCTCCTCACCATGAGAATATTTCTGAGACTTCATATGACACCTTCGGGTTCCCGATTGAGGGGAATAAGCCTGAGAAAAAGCTTCACCTCTTGAAGGAGAGGATGCAAGCTATTGAGGGTCGTAACTCCCTTGGATTAGACACTGCTAGTTTGTGTTTGGTTCCCGGTATCAAGATTCCTGCTAAGTTCAAAGTCCCCGCTTTTGAGAAGTATAAGGGTACCACTTGCCTGATGACTCACATTAAAGCTTATTGCAATAAAATGGCTCCTTATGCGAAAAATAAAGAGCTTCTAATGTACTTCTTTTAGGATAGCCTCAGTGGGTCATCTCTTGAGTGGTATACTCAGCTTGAAAGAACTAACATCCGAACTTGGAAGGATTTAGCTGAAGCTTACTTCAAGCAATAAAGTTACAACAATAACATGTCTCTTACCAGAATTCAACTCCAAGATTTGACTCAAAAGGCTGATGAATCATTCAAACAGTATGCACAGAGATGGAGAGAACTAGCTTCCAGAGTTCAACCTCATCTTTTAGAGCGAGAACTTGTTGATATGTTCTTAGATATTCAACAAGGTCCTTATCTGACGGCTGGATGTGCTTCTGAATTTTCAAAAATGATTATGATAGGAGAATGAATTGAGCACGGTCTTAAGACTGGTAATATCTAGGATATTGCTACTACTTTTGAATTCCCTGATCAGGACGACGAAGAAACTAGTGTAATCTCTGAGGAAGAAGAAGCTCCTGCTTATCCTCAATTTCAGATTCCTTGTAAGGTGACGAAAGCTACTTCTAGCCAGGATGATCTACATATTTGTGCTGTAATTGTTAACCAAGCAGCAGTTTAACCTATTCAGTATGCTCCTCAGAAGCAAACCTATTGACAAAAACGTACGAAAAAGGGCAAGAAAAAGGACAAGAAGCCAAAAAGAGTGTTCAACATTGTTCCAATGACTTATGGCCAATTGTTCTCTCAGTTTCTCAAGCTTTCCTTGGTGGAACCCAAGCCATTGAAGCCTGTAATTCCTCATTATTATATGGATTTTGATCCTAATGTGCAATGTGATTATCACGCTCGGGCGCTAGGCCATTCCATTGAAGACTGCATGTCCTTCAAAGAAAAGGTGCAACACCTGCTTGACGCAAAGGCTGTCAATTTCAGCCAGCCAGTCAGCTTTGAAGTCTTCTTTGACTCAGTGAATGTTAAGACTTCCATAGTATCTTCTAAAGCAACAAGTCCATACGGAGACTAGTCTCCTCAACATGGAAATTTAAAATTACATTTGCTTTCTCATTTGTAATCTTTCTTGTTTTGGTTCAGTACTTTCTTGTATGCAAAACTTGCTTATTTTTGAATATTAATCATAATGCATTGAATATGTTTGTCTTGAATTAATCCATTGGTATTCACTCATTAATTTTTTTCCTTGTTTTCGATACTTAACTCTTGTTAAATAAAGCAAAATACCTCTAGAGGGAGGATGATGAGAAATATACCAAAAATCTCTAATGGTGTGCTTTTGAGTAAAACCCTGTTGACGATGTACAAGCATTGTTTAAAATTATTAAACACCATAGATATAAGGGAGATAGACCCTCCTCAACCCCTTTGAGCCTTCAAGTAGGAGTTTCTGTTCTTGTCAGAAAAAAGCCTCGCATTTAACCCGGGGCAGGGTAGTGTTCAGTTAATCTGATTGAGCATTCAAAACTCATCTAGAGCGCACATTTAAGGATACAACAATGGTTATCCTTCAAAAGGTTGAGGAAAGTCAAAACCGCAATGGTCAATCTTCTCCTATCGACAGTGTGCATAAAAAATGGATGATACCATAATGGTTATCTATCAGACATCAGAAGGTCAACAAATGACGATGCCATAATTGTTATCCCTCATCTACCAAGGACTCAGGCAATCACAATAACTTCTAACAAATCAAAGACGACATGAAGATCAATGACTTGTTCCAAAGGAAAGAAAATGAATTATGAAAGAAAGAGACAAAAAGCCTCACTAAGTCAAAACTTGAAAAACAAGTCGCTTAGGCAAAAGTCAAGGCAACCCGCTGGACTTCAGAGTCAAGTTCAAAAGGAATTTGTCTAGGAAAAATTTAGGGAAAATGAAAAGCGCAAAAAGCGAAAAGGGATTACCAAATAAAATCCTCAGAAAAGAACTAAGTTGTGTGACCAGAAACGTAAAAGAACCAAAGGTGAGTGACTTCCATGTCCAAGAATCCTCAGTGGTTCCTCAATTATTGAAAACTCTTTTGAGAGATGAGTGCTCGCATCGAGTTAACTGAATGTAGGACTGGAGAACATCATGGAGAATGGGTGGGCACCAAATAATTTTGAGCCTTAAATCCTTTTTTTTCTAAAAACCGTGAACCAGGCCACGTTACAACCCTTGAAAGTTCTAACTGAAGAATTGGTTAATTCGAAAGCAATATTGTAACGAGAGTACGGTAATGTGACTCATAGGAGGCTTGCTAAAACTTTTGAGTTGGTATCACTCCATCTTTTTACTTTCTTTTGTACAAGTAAAAACTCAATGTTTCGACATCCTTTCAATAAAAGGTTTTAAACTTCAAAACAAACATGAGCTTTGCATTAGAATTACCATTCTTAGAATAAACATTATTTGCATATGAACAAGTGCTTAAACATCAAGTAAGCTTGCATAATGAGCACCATATGGAAGTTTGATTATCCCAAGGGACAAATTGCTTCAGGGGTGTGTTTAAGTGCAAATCATTTTTGGAATATGACCTTAATCTGGGGTAGACCTTCTATTGACTCTGTTGAGTAAAATAATACTAGTTTGAGAAATGATTTGAAGCAGATTGCAAGAGTTGATTGCCCAAAAGTATTTGTCGAGCAATGGTGTATCACTTTCAGGTTGGTCCCGAGGGACGTATTTCTTCAAGTATTTGATTGGAGAACGAAGCAGTTCAAGTTGAGAAGTATGGTTGTGAAGTAGCCTACTTTCAAGACATAATCCATCCACCCTAAGCTTGTGTTGTCTTCATAACTCCGTGAGCTTCTCATTTCTATGTGAGCATGAGATGAAGAAACAGTTTGTCAATACTCTGTTGAGCAGGGGCAAGTTATTTTCAAGTAATAGTACTTCGTCGGGAAAAGATGGAGGTGTCTTAGAGTTTGAGTACCCTAAGGGGCCAAAGAGTGTGAATACTCCGTTGAGTAAGTGTTCAGCCAATCTGAGGCACTAAAGTTGAGATTTGATCCCTCAAAGTACAGTCAAATTGGGGCAGTCATGTTGAGATCTGAAAAATTTCTCGAAGAATCCGTTGATTAAAGGAGAATATTTTCGGAATCTGAAGATGCATGTGCATTCACTTAAGCATGGTTGAAACCTCTTCCAACACTGGTCAGTCAGGGGCAGTGTTCAGAAGTTCACAACACTAAGGCAATTATCTTGATGGTACATATCTCAGAAAGTCCTCTCGATGCAATTTTTTATTCCGAAAGCCCTACAGAATGGGGCAAGGCATTATGCAGGGGCATTCCTCCACTTCAGGGTTGATCAGATTAAGTCCAGGCGTGGGCTAAATAATTTTGGAATTTAAATAGCATGACTGGAAGTCAAGATCGTTATCCTTAACTCATCATGGATGTAAATCCATGTATTGGTGTTCCTCCATCAAAAGCAAGAAACCTAAGTTTGGGTTGTTGACATTCTTCGACGAAAGTCAAGGATTATCATCTCCAACTGAGGTTAGGGTTGCTTATCCTCAGCTGAGATTAGGATTTAATTCCTGGTTGTGGGTTTTCTTCAGCAGAAGTCAGAATATGGGATTCTATCCTTTGAGTTCCCAGCAAATATCCTTGTTTCGGAACCTTGCATATAGTAATCATCATTGCATTACATTGCATCTTCTAAAAGTGGGTAGCATTTCCATTGATTTGGAGCATTACACTAAATAGAAAAATCTCAAACATGCATTGAATTATAAGCCAAATTAAAGTCTTTTTCAGGCACCCTTTGTATCTCCGAAGAGATTCTATCATCAGAAATCCCAAGTCGTATTCTCCACAAGTTTTCCTTAAGACATATATTCACGTGTTGCTATCTGCAAGCATTCTTGACCTAGTGTCAGTTTCTCACAAATCCACAATCCAATTTATTTACAAAGCATTTTGCTTTTTGAAGACTCTTGTTGCAGTCTTTTTGCTCGTGTTTGCCTTTACGATTAGAGTGCAAGTAAGAGTCGGTGTATAGCCTTTCTTGCTTCTCAAGTATTTGAGTATCCATACTTGGTGTGTGGTAATTCATATGATTGCCACTCTTGAAGAATTATATTGCGCCTTTGGCCTAAGGGATAACGTAGTTCTTATGCTTTTGCAAACATCAATACCCTCTTAAAAGACCAACGTGTTTTAAAAATCCTTGTTAGAGTCCCCGTCGGTTGGTCTCTTTCTCTTGTAGAGTTCACCTTCGATCAGTTCTCTCTAAAGGTCCTTCTTAGTCAGTTCCGTGCCTTTGGTATCCGCGCTAGTCGGTTTCTCCTTTCGTTAGCTTAACTAACCTTCTCTGTTAAGAGTCCTTCAGTGTCTCTTCAAAGTCCAGTTGTCTGGCATCCTTGGTTATGCGAATGGATCCTTTCTTGTTGGTGATTTCTTTGATTAGTCTCTTTCTTGTGCTCGCTATCAACTCCGAACATTTGTCTCTTAATGCCCAATTTCACTTTTGTGTGTATAACTCTGACCATGCTTGCATATCCTTATCCCCTATGAGTTCGTCTTTGATCGACGTCTTTCCTTAGGAATCCAACTTCGCCTAGTATCATTTCTTAGGAGTCTACCTTCGGCTTAGCCTCCTTGTTGATTTGCCTTTGTGCTGGCATCTTTTGTTAAGAGTCTACCTCGGCCAATCTCTTTCTTATATGTTTCCAACTCTGACCAGACACATATATTTTATCCTTAGTTCGCCTTCAATCGATGTTCTTTCTCCAGAAGTCTATCCGCGATTAGCATTTCTTTTTGGAGCCTTCTTTGGTCAGTCTCTTCCTTGTTTGTATATGTCTTATTTTACCTGACATACATTCAACTCTCGAGTTGTCAGATTTTTTTCTTTTCTGATTCCTAAATCACGAGTCTGCCAATTTGTTTCTTCTTCGATATCCGAGTCGTGAGTTTGTCAATTCATTTCTTATCTAACTTCTGAGTCGCGAGTCTGTGACTTTTGTTTCCCCTCCGATCCCTGAATCGTGAATGTC